>JAOTRH010075758.1:0-17564 GCA_034768845.1 Heliamphora exappendiculata | reverse complement strand
CTTTTGGCGTCAATCCCATACCAGTCCCATCCCATCCACTGTCAATGAATGGGACAACAAGAAAGTTTTCTCTTTCTCTCTATCTCTTGCTCTCTAAATATCTCTCTTTATATACCTCTCTTCTCAGTAAAGAACGAAAGAAACCTGTTTATTAAACTCCTATGCTTTCTCTCTTAACCGGTGAATTGATTTGAGCGTCGGAGACCCTTCCTTCGGCCATCGGACGAGAGTTTATTTTGTAAAAAATAAGCAGACAAAACATGCCGGAGGACTAACAGTTATCTTCTTCGTCAGATGTCCTTGTCCAATTCACCAAAATAATATAATTTATAGGGCACCTTCGTACATAAACAAAAATATGTTTGATAATTGTTTTTTTAATTAACTTTTAAAATTTATTAAATAATTATAAATAAAAAAAATTCACATTTTTCTGCAAACAACTTTTCATTTCCTGCTCTATCCTCCAATACCTCTAACCATCACTAGCTCATACTATTATAATTGACCCAATTGAAAAAAATTTCTTTTTTAAAAAATTATTAATTTATATTTGATCCCATTAAAAAAATATAATCAATTTCATCATAAAATAAAAGCCAGGCATAATTTTTTTTTTTTTATTCATCCAGGCATAATGTTTTCAAAATACAACTTATCCATTCAATTTCTATAAAAGGTGCTACTAAATTAATGCCTTTATGTATTAAGTGCACCCACCAAATGTTTTTAAAACTTGTACACGAGGCCATACAACTTATATTCATGGGGTTAAAAGCAACAACATTAGAAACTGTACTAAAATCCTAGTTAAAGCGATAAACAATGGTTATAAATGATGAGAGATGATGGATGAGAAACTCTATTGATTGAAATATCTTTATTTATGTAATAAACACATTTTTCTATTTAAAATATAGATAATATATTCATAATTCTTAGAAGAACACGACGCAAAGCTGCATAAATGACAATTTTATATCACTACCATGTTGAAATTACATTTTTATACGAAGGCTTGGTCGGCCTTCCAGCCAATCATAGCTGCCATTCTTATGAACCTTTGGTCCCTCTTGGCTTCAAACTCCTACTGCCCATCTTCAAGAGAAAAACTGAAAATAGAAAGATGTATGGGCCAGCTTCCTAGTTTCCTGATACCTCCCTCGTGGTCTTTACACCCAACAACAAGAAGTGTGGCGTTGAGTTTTATAACCCAGCCCTGGTTTCTAGGCAATTCGGTCTGACCCAACTTGTTCATCTTCCTCCCTTCGGGTCTCCAAATGATTCTTTCATAGTTGTGCCTGTATCAGTTGTGTCCAATTTGTTCCTATTACTACTGTGGCCATATCAACCGTGCATGTGACGCCCCAAAACTTTTAAAGATTATTTTAAGTATTAAGTTTTCTTTATAAAAAAAATTCAGTAGAATTTTTTATGTTTTTCGGATAATTTAACTATATAACCGTTTATAAAGTAGTCTGTAATAAATGCAATCAGAGTAATATACGTACATAGGCTCTGCATGAATCTCAACAACAAAATCATAACTCAAAATAAGTCATAGGCTATCAATCCTAACTTGTTATGCATATATTTAAAATTTTCAATTTCAAATTAATAACATAAACCAATGTACATAATTACCATGATAAAAATTCAAGCACTTTAATCCAAACTATCGCTACGAAATAAAAAAAAAATTAAACTTATAGTCTATGACAAAGGAAATTGAACAAAAGTCACCAAAACACTACTGTGACTACATTATTAATATTCAAATAGCTTTTAACAGAAACTCCAGAACTGCAATTACTCATGAGGTACAACAGAATCTAAAATGTCCAAACACAAACAAATTAGAGGGATTAATGTTTATTAATATCTAATAAATGTAAGTTTGAAAGATATAGATGAAATATATGCCAACTGAAATAAAAATAAAATAAAGTATATAATGTCCCATTTTATTAGATTTACAAATTTTTAACAATTATTAGATTTATTTCATTAAACTTTCACTTAATTCAAAGTTAACTACACATGAGAAGTATGACGTGTCTAAAAGAGTAGACAGTTATCCCTTACCACTAGGTCTGTGTATCCTAGTGACAGTGCAATCGTCACCCAACTTATCTAGACATTTCATTGCATTAGTGAGTTGTAACGCCTACTTTTGAGGTACTAGCTTCTCAAGTATATGAATCCACCTGCGTAGTGAGTCTAAAACTCGCAAATCAAACCGTATAACTTATCACTTAGATGTCAATCACAAATCCCTCAAGACCATTCCGAATATTATTTTACTTTTCATTATGTGTCTTATACCATTTATTTTTAAAAAATAACTTTTTCATTAATTCAATATATTCATACTAAGAATATGTCCAAGTCAAACATTTTACATCCAATTATATATTTTAAAAAAAATGACATATATGAAATTTCACACATTTATATGCATTTTAAGTAACTATGACATAATAATAACAATAACAACAAGAACAACAACAATTAAAGTCAAAGGCATAAAACATTAACAAGATTATACATCTTAGTATAATGTTTTTTTAAGAGAGAATAATGTGAACTTAATTAAATTTTTTTTCAAAGTTCAATACATTTAATTAATTATCAATTATTTTAAAGCAACACAACAATACAACTTAAAATAATAATTCAATTCTTTCCTTCAATTTTAAGAAAATTAAGCTTAGGTAATCCAATTTTGTGCAAAAATACTAGCTTAACAACCACAAAAATATTAATAACATTCATACATCTCATTTGTAGGCTAAAATAAACAAAAATCCTACCTTTAATGGCTTGTAGGAGACGAATTTGAAAACTCTAAAAAGAAACTTCAAGGTTCACCAATGATGGAGAATGATGTAAAAATTCTAGAGTTCAAAAGTTCAACAATGATGGAGAGTGATGTAAAAATTTTAGAGTTCGAATAAGCTAACTTAATTTCTCACAAATACCTACAAACACGATTTAACTATGAAAATTTTAGATTTCATGTATAAATTTTTTGGCACAAAAAAATAATTAAAATAAATAAATAAACAAGATTTTTCATGAACTTTCATGGAAGAAGAGGACAAAAGAAGAAATGCCGTATAAAAAGGGAAGGATGGGCCGCTGAGCTTGTTCCAAATGAAAAGAAAAGAAGAAAAGAAAGGAAAACGAAAGAGGTCAATAGATGGGGGGAAGCAGCACCGGGAAATGGGGAGGTGTGGCGGCTATGATGTGGAATACACTAGAAAAAGAAAAGAAATAAAAGAAGGGGAAAAGGTGGGTGAGCGATGGACATTCTCCCTCGCCCTTTACCGAATTATAATTTTTTTTATTTTTTATTTTTGTTTTTAACATCTTTTCTCATGATATCATAAGACACTTGAGAAAAATATAAAATTATATTAGTTTAGAAGCAAGTAAATAAAAAATACAATCATTATAATCAATCCTCCTTAAATGAATTTCATTCCAAAAATTTACCATGTCATATTAAGTATAATAACAATGGAATAAATTATGCATCAATCCAATCAATCATCTAAGGAATTGAACAAGTGGAGGTACTTAGAACGGTCTATTCTCTGTAGAATCCCATCATGTTGAAGACAACAAGATTAAACTCGAAGTGGTGATCCATAATCTCTATAATACAAGACTTACACACTAGTCTCAAAACTGACTTATCTCTAATTGGTATCTCAATACTTAGCGTAGTATCTAAAGGCTCGTTCTCTAATTCCAATGTTGATGCAAAAGGTGAAGTAATGAAAGAAGGAGAAGCTCCCGTGTCTATTAGGACACTAGCCCAAGAGTTTAAAAAGAAAAAGAAAAAAAAAAAGAAGGTACCTTGCACAACAAGTGAATCACACTGGTCAGCTAATGCTATTGAAGTTTTTGAAGTTTTTGAAGTCCTAGTACCAGATGAGAGAGCATAAGCGCACCCATGTGTCAACTAGCTTCGTTGACCCATTAGTGGTATTACTGATCGCTGAATAGAAGGGAATGAGCTAACTGCATGCACTCTAAATTGCTAAGCAGAATGTACTAAGATTTGTCTCCATTAATTTAAAAAAATATAAAATTACATTAGTTTAGAAGCAAAACACTTAAAAAAATATAAAATTACATTAGTTTAGAAGCAAGTAGATAAAAAATGCAATCATTGCAGTGCCTTCACCTCCAGAACCCACTTAAGACCCTCCGATAATTAATTCGCTGCTAGAACCTCCTCCTCCAAAGCGTAAATGTTTCACGACTTCTGACAATTTTTGATGATGAACCTTTTCCTTCTCAAGATCTCTTGTCGCCCCAATCTATCAACAAGGTAGATCCAATTCTTTTGACTCTTCTTTGCTCGATTCCATTTCTTATTTTCTTTTCCTTCTCAGGCAGACTCTATTACTGGGGAAGCAAACCCCTTTTACCAAAGAAGAACAGGATCCTTCTGTACCTGACATGCTTTTCTATGTGGATGTGGAGTCTTTTTTTATATCTTTTTCCCCAGACTTTACACCTCCTACGTCTGAGGGTCTGCGGGTGGTGCAGGATCTTCTTCTCAGGTCCCTACTGCTCTTTCTGCCAAAGTGATAGAAAATGCCAAGTTAGATCTGAAAGCCATGGTTGGCCTATCTCTAAAAGACGTTTTTTTAATCCTAGATGGGTTGCTGGCTTTTGAAAAGCCCTAGATGTTCTAATTTCTTCGCTTCAACCTGGTGGAGCTGACCCCCTTGCTATTCAGGTTTTTCACTAGGACCTCCCCTATTTGGATAAAACTTATGAGGTGGATCTGAAGAAGAAATCCAAGTTCGATCTGAAGATAGCTCGGTCCGAGATCGTTAAATAAGAGCTAGCCTCCACGTTCCTCCTATTTAAGTAACTCTGAGATGAAGAAGACTCAAAGGTGAAGAGACAGAAAGAGCTCTAAGAGGCCCTTGTTGCTATCCAAAAAGAGATTGATGCAATTGATGAAGAATTGTTGGCTTTAAAGGCTAAGGTCTCCTCTTAGCTCTCTTCTATTCAAAAGCCAAAGGCGGAGCAACTAAGTTTGACGCCAGTTTGACTTCTTCTTCTATAGATATATCAACAACAAATTTGGACATTGAGAATAGCGAGAAGGCCTAGGCTCGTCTCCAACTCACTTGGGAAATCTTTTTTGATTTTCTTCTTCTGGACGTTATTTTGATTGTTGAATTTTTTTGTATTTAATGTCCCAAACAATTACTTTCTACTTTTAACTATTTCCCACATCGTGGTATAATTTTTTTTGATATTTACCATTGATTAGGTATTTATATATGAATTTCTCCATCAAAATCCTGTAATGTGTTTGCATCTCCTTTTAAAATTTTGAACATTGTGAATGGCCCTTCCTAAATTTGAACATTATGAATGGCCCTTCCTGTGAGGGTGACCATTTTCCCAACCTTTGGTCTTTCTGCCCAAAGGGTAGTACAGCCTTTCATACCAAATCTCCTTCTATGAAGACCTTGTGACAAACCTTCTTATTATATGCTTTTGCTATCTTGCTTTTCTGCACCATCAATCAGTCTAAGGCGGCTAACCTGGCTACATCCAGGCCTTATATCTCCATAAACATGGTCTGAGAATAATTTGTTGGGCTTTAGCCATTTTGAAAGGCTACCCTTAGGGATCTTACTATAATTATAACCTCCGTAGGTAAAATTGCCCCGTGTTCGTAAGAGAGAGAAAAATAAGTTACCCCTATTGTCGTCCTTTTTGACATTCAGTATGCCCATAAAGCTTCGAATAATACTTCGTGCCACAACCTAGGCTTTCATCATCCTTTGAATTTCGTTCTTCAACGCCTTGTTTGTTAACTCGGCATGTCCATTACTTTGGGCATAATATGGCGTTGAATGAGTAAGCTCGATGCCATATTCTTTAACAAAAGTTTTGATCTGTCCTCCAAAGAACACTGTCCTTCTATCAGTCACAATATGTTGAGGCAGTTTGGTCCTATTGAATATCTACATAGTACAGAAAACCCACTAAAATAACAACCATCCTTAAAATCACAATAAATATAATTGGGACACAGTAGTTCACCATAATAATTGAATTGTCAAGTATTCTAACCATGAATAAAAAAATTCACCAATAAAATAATAGTGTTTTAATGGATACATAAGACGAATCCTAAGAGGCTACTAATACTGGGTCTCAAGACATAACATAGTTTTCCATTAGTCTCTTTATTGATCACCTAAAAATATTAAAAATAATGTCAACCAATGGATTGGTGAATGGCAACTATGCATAGTAGAATACAGTTCCAAAATGAGATATTCAAAATATCTATAATTGAACATAATCATGGCATATGATGAACTAGTATCAAATCATGCAATATCATAAATTATGTTTTCTCTTATCAAAATTCATATTTTCAGTGTAATAAATAACTTCACAAAATCTCATAGTAAAAAATGAGTAATTAATATATTACGTCTCATTATAAAAAGAATCAGTACCACAATAGTGATAACAACATAATCATCTCTAATCGATGAAAATCATAAATAAAATAAGCATTCAGTGCCACATATAAATAAAACATAGGGCATCCTCGACCCGTTAGATCCAACATCAAACTTAGAGTCACTACATGATAGTGCCTGAGTCTTTTTTCTAAGACAAACCAGTTCAGAGTCACTTAGAATACCAAATCCTTTTGCTAAAACTGTTAAGCACTAGAGTCATTACATGCGCGAGGCCGAGGCCGTGGCCTTTGCCATAACGGCCAGAGTCACCTCTATAGAGGGCATGTGAGACCTGGTTTCTTTTTTATTTTGTATGTATATATGTGACAGGGTGGTTATCGTTTTAATCATTATACAGTATGTTTCTATATGCTTTATGCATGTGTGGCTCAAATATGTATGTTGGGTTTCAATCTCGATCCTGACAGGCGTTGCAGCAGAAAGTCGGTGGGTTTTCTAGGCAGGACGGCTCGATCGATCTTTAGACCGCTCGAGCGATCTGTCTGCGCGAGTTGTATATATGAAAGCTTGTGGCATTAGATTTTGAACTGAAGCTTCTCCTACAAGCATTTTTTTCTTCTTTAGGAAGAAAGACCCAGTTCTTCGCTTTCTCTCTAACTTTTGACTTGGTTCGAGCTCGGATCTTACCATTTGAACAACGGATCCTTAATATCCTCGTCGTGGGCTTTGCATTCATCCGAACGAAATCTCATTTTAACGACTTTGGTTTTTTGTCGGTGTTTAAAATTTTGAGTTTTTAACTCTCTAAGATATGATTCTAGACTATCTTGCTTTAAAAAAGTGTTACATGTGATTTATACGCATTTTTACTGTTTTAAAATACTATAAATGTTTAACCTTGTGTTTAAACCATGTTCGGTTGGATAAAAAGCATATTATGCGTTTTTGTGGTTTACAACAAAGTTGGTGGACGTGTGTATCCGTTATTTTCAAAGAGATGAGTTTTGAAAACCAGTGAGATTTATGTAAAAGTTGTGAAAACCTAATTTTGGAGGTTTGGAGCTAATCCTTGGGGTTGAGTTGTGATTTTTAAACCTTTCGATTGGAATAGTGGAAACATTTTGAAAATGTTGGTTTGTATGGTTAAATGGATGACGTGGTGGAAAGCCGTTGGACGTTTTATTTCTGACAGTCTGTTTTTACAAACATTTTCGTAGTTAAGCTATGTGGTTTTAATGATTTCTTAAATGTGTCGTAACAATGTATGTGTACTTGGACCGACATTACTTCTCGGTGAAAGTTCAAAAACTTTACGTAAGTAAGTGCTTCGCTCCTTCGGGTTAATCCCTGTAAATAAAGTGTTTTTCCTAGAGGGTGGTGTTTGTTGTTGTAACTCCGTATAGAACTTGTCATTATCTAGCGGGTCATTAGATGTCCCAAACCTAGATTAATGGACAAAAATCTATAGTTGTTACATTTATTCCCGGTGTGACAGAGGCGGTGCATAGGAATCATTGTCAGTTGTGGGAACCAAGTTGGAAATAACATTTTGTTTATGCTTTCGTAAACTATTGGACATTATTTGGATTATATAAAAACTTGTGGTTTTGAGGATAGAAAACTGTTTTGAGTATTGTGATGTCAAGTTTTTCATATAGTTCGTGATTGCATATTATACTTTTACTTCATGATTGTCTGTTCCTATTGGGTTTCCGTTCACGTTATGAAATTTTAAGATTTTTTAGGTAACGTAGTTGATCACGTGAGTTGATCTTGGTGAGCCCCAGTGGTGGCGAAGATAAAACTCTCTTTTGTCGTTTTTAGTAGCTTGTTGATCGATTGTTATTATCGGTTGTTAATGGATCATGTAATGATGTAATATGTTTTAGTAAGGAAAGCATATGTATTGTAATATTTTTGGTCATAGTGCTGATGCATGTATGCTTGCATGATGACGAGAATAACCTCAAATTGGTTGTTTTAAGTTTCATGGGTGCATGAAACGATTTTTGTTTGGTTGGTTCAACATTCTAATAAATTGTTTACAGTTGATTTCATACTTTATATCAACGTTTGTGCCTCGAGTGAGGATTTTGAGCCTCGTTTTACCATGTTTTTATGGGCTTGGTTATGCCTTGAAAGTTTTTAAAAGTTCAAGTGTTGGATTTGTAAAGGTGGTGTTTTGAAAAAGGGTCCAGACCGCTTGACAGACCGCTCTAGAGATCTATCAGGCGGTCTCTGCAAATATTCTATTTTTGTGTTTTGTTGAAAAATCAGTGTCCTTGCAAGAACCGCTCGAGCAGTCTTTTAACCAATCGAGCGGTTTGGAAAATTTTTAAAAAATTGTGTTTGTTTGTTTTAAAAGCTTAGTTCTTTGAGATCATGACCTTATTCTTTTAGACTATTTCCTTACATAAAATAAATCCTTGGAAGTGCATTTTTCAAAGGTTGTCCTTTGACCCGTTTGGGCTCGGGTGGTTTTAGTGGATTGTGATAACGGTTGTTCATGAGTGGTTCGCATGACCTGAGTTTTGGGGCTTGACAACTTGATATCAAGCTCTACATTCGAATACTTAAGAGTCGTGTGAGAGGTTGCATCACCTTGTGAGGATGGTTGAGTGTGCTTGATTGCATGTGTTTAAATATTTTGATAACATGAGAAGGTTGTGTAGACGCGAGCATAGAGGTTGGACATTAGGATTGATTAGTCTTGTCTTTGGGCGTTTGGATTAACAAACTTGGAAGCCAAGTTAGAAATGCATTTGGCCGATGTACTTTCTAGCAAAGAATCTAAGTAGGTTACCCAAATTGACTCGTCACTCTTGTTAGTGCTCCTCAGTACATGGAATTTGTTTAACATGATCTTATATGGCTAAGTGTTAGCATGATTATGTGACAAGTATTAGCAATAACATGATGTATCAAACCTTAGGTTGTTATGTTTTATATCTCTTTCATATATGAACTGTGTTTCCTCGGAGAGGATGAGGCCGTGGTTAGGGTCTTGGTAGGTCATGGAGGTGCGGCCCAATTGTTGTTGATTATTGCGAGGTAAGGTCGTGGGTTGAGTGTTGATTGCTTGGTGCATGGTAGAACTTGCTCGTAAGTTGGGGGTAACTGGTTGAGTTGGTGTTGGCCTTGATTATTTCCTCGTTTTATGTTCGTATTATCATGGTTTGCTTCCGGTGCAGTTGAGATGTAGATAATTGGTTGGTTGTGGTAGAGGACTCTTCTTGGGGAGTATACTACCGGGAGGTGAGTTGTGTTACTGAGAACCTTGTGATTAGGTGCGATATGGGGTTTGAGACTCATCGGAGATTATTTGTTATGATTGGATTAGGTGATAGTGATAATCCCTTTTGGTTAAGATTTTGTATATGTGGTTGTAGGGGTGTTTAGGATTATGTACGTCATGAATCATGCTATGTCTTGAGCCGTGTACTCGGGAATAGAATATAAATAGGAACATAGTGGATGAGAGCGTAGTAATCTTTGGCCTAGCATATCTTGAAAGTGCATAACGTAAAATGGTTCTGGGGGGTGTCCCTTGCTTGCGGGGTGTTGTTGGTAGTTAGAGTGATACCTGGTAGCTGTGGAAGACATGTTCTTTATTGGGATCCGAGAGATGAGTTATGGGTGCGTAAACTCAGAGATGTGTTCGATAGATTAACCATGAAGTCGCGGATGTGTTGGTTTGGGTTACGATTCTAGTGTGCGACAAGTATTAGTTCTTTGGAAATTTCACAAGAGTAAAGGTTTGTGATTTGATTGTTGTCCTCATGGTTTAGGAATTGTGGTCGGAAACTGTGTTGGGTGAACACTAAGGTGTGAACACAGGGGTGTGAATACACGGGTGTGAATATAGGGTTGTGCCTAGACGAAGTGATATGTGAGTAGTATAAGATCTTGTACGAGACGACGTAGTCGCTTTACAGTCTCCCTCGCAGGTGCTAAGTGCACGAGGTTTGAGAAACTCATGAAGGGGTTTAATGGTGTGGTTGGCTCAGCGGTTAGATGATGTATCATGAGTGTGATGTAACTTGAGATGTTTATTGAATAGATAGAGGTTGTTTGTGTTTGAATCTGAGATTAGAGGTGGGTATGTTGTTCTGTCCATGGGAATGAAGTGTGGAATAGTACAGTTCAACAGTGTGCCGTATGGTTTGAATGGCCTGAGGTTAGCAGGCAAAAATTGTGGACCCACAATGTATGTAGTCGATCTTATGCTCAAAGAGCGAAAGTGTAAAAGATGTTTGTACAGTCATTGGAGTTATGGGTAACTCTGGGTGAGAGGTCTCAAATTTTGCCTTTTTCGGTTAAGCGCCTTACGCTTTCTTTGTGAGTCTACCTAAACAATGTGCCTGAGATTGTAATGTGGCTACTGTTTACCTATGGGAGTCAGGTCAATGTAGCGCAATATGTGAGGTGAGGCCTTGATGTAATGGGAGTATTTGGGGTTATGTCTCTATGTATACCCAGTAACAAGTTTATAATCCTATAAGATACGTGATATGAGGCATAAGGAAGTTAATGGTATTCGAGGTGTGAGAACGTGATCTAAATTTGAGAACAAAGTTTGACACGTGGTATGATTATCGTGATTGGGGTTGACAACATTTGTATGGTGGTAGTCGATGCCAACTCAAGGACAAAGGCGCAATGTTCTTCTGAACCAAGTATTTGGTGAGTACTGAGAATATGATGGTGTTGAGAGGTAGCCTCTGGTTGACCTTTTCTTTTCTCTAAGTAGAGAGGGAGTTACCTTGTGGACAGTTACCGTGTATGAGCTATTTCATCCTTATTGCATGTAAATGTCGGGATCTTTGGTTGATTCTTAATCTGGCTCTTTCCTGAGGATGTGAAAATCTCCGTGGATCTTGTATCCTTGTTGTGGTCCCTTAGATGGTGCTTCAGGAACTTGTACTATCGTGATTGGGTGATTGTAGGACTGATTCCTCGTGGTTTTCTAGTGAAGGTTTATTTGCGCTACCGTGTGAGTATGAGTGTTTGGGTTGTATTTCCTAAGATATTGGGTTGATAGACCTAGAATGTCTATCCTTTTTTACGAGAGAGTTAGTGTTGAGATGTAAAATCTACGTATGTAGAGATTAGTTGGAGACGATTTGACAGATCTATAGTGCATATTCTGGTTTGTATGAGAATGTTGATATCCTTAACTCGTGTCAGAGTAAGATCATTGCCAGAGTCTTTGCAATCGGGTTGTCCACATGGTGAGCCTCTGATATACCTTTGGAAGTCTCGATTTGCACTCAGCTTGGTGTTGAGAATTGCTCAGTTTTCTCAAAGTTGGTGGCCGGTGGTCCACTCGTGGTGAGGATACAAGTTATAACAACCGAGTTGAGGTTATTAAGAAAACGAGGTAAGGTATGAGTCACAAAGAATTTGATATTCCAAGAGCCTTCGTTGATGTGGCCTTTAGGGCTAACATATTTATCTGGTTTGGAACAGAAAGGTTTTGTTTGTATAAAGAAAGAATTCTCTCGTAAGGATGCTTATGCTCGATTGATGAGAAGATGAGAGAAGTTGTGATCCTATTAGTTTCGGTGATGTCGCGTGACCGCTAAGTGTTGGCACGTTGGGAGAGTAAGATAATGGTATGAAGACTGAGTCGTGTGATGCTTTTGTGGTCAGTTTTGAGTGAATATAGTGCGTTGATGAGAGACGTATAAGATGAAGCTGTTAAGTGCGAGAGGTGGGTCTCGATTGGTTCCTTTGTAGGGAGGGTATGAATGGGTTGAGTAGCATTGGTGAAAGATCAGAGAATTGTGTGCAGTTGTTATCTAATAGAGTATTGCTATATGTGTAGTACGGGTGGAATGAGGTAAGTGTGTATGCAGGTGTTGACGAGCGGAATGGTTGATGATGGTCTAGACTTAAGTATTCGACTCATTGTGAAATGTTGTGAATTCGAAGGACCGACGTGTGTGTTATAAGTTTAGGTTAATACCGAATGAAGGCGACTATGATTGGTTAGAGGTTGAATAGTAGACTAAGAGTCAGAGGTTCGATGATGAAACGTGGGATACGTATGTACGGTATGCTGTAATAGGTGATGTGATTGAATTTGTGTAAGTGTGTACCTATGGAATGTCTGGTCTGTATAGCGTATATAGCCAAAATGGCTCAATAAGTTCAAATGACCGTATTTATCTTAATGGCTATGATGCCGGAGTGGAAATCTCAATTGTGAAAAATCTTGGCCTTGACAATAATGTGACACTTAGTATTTTTGCAAGGTAAGAGTTGTGGTTCACGAGTGAGGAACATATTGAGGATTGATAGAGGAGAAAGTTTAGATTGAATGTTAGTAACTCATGAGAAGGAAATGCGTTCTTTAGAATTTTTGGTGAATTGGATGAGTTCTTTTCTCTAAAACCAGATGTTTATTATTTTTGCTCGGGATTGAGCATCTCGTCAGCTTCAGTGATAGCACTTCTGACATGCGTAGAATGACGTTGTGGCTTCAAATTTTGTGGTCATCAGTTGATCGGAAAGGCTTGCAAAAGATTTTGTGTGATACATGTGACTCCTTGTGAGCAATGCCAGAATTTGACAACGTGTGTTTAGCTTACGGGAGTAGTCCTTAATGTGCATTTTGACATGCGAATGAACTAGTTTGCGACAGATCAGAAGTAGAGAGTATTTGAGACCAGTTCCGATTGTGGGTTAGCTTCATGCTGTGCGATTAATCGCTTGAGTTGGTTGTGTCCAGTGGGGACTGTGCTTCAATGCCTCGGTGATGTGAGTTGAATATTGGTCCGACGACGTGTGAATGATCGTAACATCAGTGAGACTTTGTTCGCCGAAGCAATCAGTATGGATGTTTGTCCTTCGAAAACACGTTTGTGTCGTGAGACATCCCTCTTGGGGAATGAGCTGCATTGGCATCTTTACCATTGGGCAACGTTGTAGAGTTTTTTGTGTCAGAGATTGTTAGCAATCGACGATGAGGTAACTGGCTTGAATTTCAGTGTTGAATTTCAGGAATGAAATTCCTTAAGGGGAGAAGAGTTGTGAGACCCGGTTTCCTTTTTATTTTGTATGTATATATGTGACAAGGTGGCTATTGTTTTAATCATTATAGAAAAGCATGTTTCTATATGTTTTATGCATGTGTGGGCTCTTTCAATCCCGGTCCTGACATGCGTTGTAGCAGAAAGTTAGTGCGCTTTTTGGGCAGGACCGCTTGATCAGTCTTTAGACCGCTCGAGCGGTCTGTCTGCGTGAGTTGTATATATGACAACTCGTGGCATTGGGTTTTGAACCGAAGCTTCTCCTACAAGCTTTCTTTTTCTTCTCTAGGAAGAAAGACCTAGTTCTCTGCCTTCTCTCTAGTTTTTAGCTTGGTTCGGGCTCGGATCTTGGCATTCGAATAGTGGATCCTTGATATCCTCGTCGTGGGCTTCGCGTTCATCCGAACATAATCTCATTTTGACGACTTTGGTTGTTCGTCAGTGTTTAAAGCTTCGAGGTTTTAACTCTCAAATATAGGATTCTAGACTATCTTACTTTAAAGGGGTGCTACATGTAATTTATACGCGTTTTCACTATTTTAAAATGCTATAAATGTTTAACCTTATGTTTAAACCATGTTCGGTTGGATAAAACGCATGTTATGCATTTTTGTGATTTACTACAAAGTTGGTGGACGTGTGTATCCGTTATTTTCAAAGGAATGAGTTTTGAAAACCAGTGGGATTTATGTAAAAGTTGTAAAAACCTAGTTTTTGAGATTTGGAGTTAACTCTTGGGGTTGAGTCATGATTTTTAAACCTTTCTGTTGGAATTGTGAAAACATTTTAAAAATGTTGATTTGTCTCCATGGTTAAATGGATGATGTGGTGGAATGCCGTTGAACGTTTTGTATTTGGCAGTCTGTTTTTACAGACGTTTTCGTAGTTGAGCTACGTATTTTTAATAATTCCTTAGATGTGCTGTAACAATGTGGATGTATTTGCTTCTCGGTGAAAGTCCAAAAACTTTGCGTAAGTAGATGCTTCCCTCTTTCAGGTTAATCCTCGTAAATGAAGTGTTTGCCCCAGATGGTGACTTTTGTTGTTGTAACTCCGTAAGAAACTTGTCATTACCTAGCAGCTCATTAGATTTTTCAGACCTAGGGTAATGGGTGAGAGTCTATAGTTGTTATCTTTGTTCCTGATATGACAGAGTCGGTGCATATGAATCATTGTCGGCTGTGGGAACCGAGTTGAAAATAACGTTTTGTTTATGCTTTCTTAAACTGTTGGACGTTATTTGGATTATATGAAAACCTGTGATTTTTTAGGATGAAAAATCATTTTTAGTCTTGTGATGTCGAATTTTTCATATAATTCATGATTGCATGTTATGCTTTTACTTCTTAATAGTCTGTTTCTATTGGGTTTCGGTTCGCATTATGAGAATTAAAAACATTTCAGGTGACATAGTTGATCACGTGGGTTGATCTCGGTGAGCCCCGGTGGTGGCAAACATAAAACTCTCTTTTGTCATTTTTAATAGCTTGTTGATCGATTGTTATTATCGGTTGTTAATGGATCATGTAATGATGTAATATGTTTTAGTATAAAAAGCATACGTATTGTAATCTTTGTGGCCACGGTGCCGATGCATGCATGCTTGTATAATGACGAGAGGAACTTCGGATTGGTTGTTTTAAGTTTCTTGGGTGTATGAAATGATTTTTGTTTGGTTGGTTCAACGTTTTAATAAATTATTTTCGGTTGATCTCATGCTTTATATCAACGTTTGTGCCTCGAAGGAGGATTTTGAGCCTCGTTTTACCATGTTTTTGTGGACTTGGTTATACTTTGAAAGTTTTTAAAAATTCAAGTGTTGGATTTGCAAAGGCGGTGTTTTAAAAAATGGTCGAGAGTCAGACCGCTCGAGCGGTCTATCAGACGGTCTCTACAAACACTCTATTTTTGTGTTTTGTTGGAAAATCAGTGTCCTTGTAAGGACCACTCGAGCAGTCTTTTGACCGATCGCGCGATTTGCGCAATTTTTAAAAAAATTTGTTTGTTTATTTTAAAAACTTGACTCTTTAAGACTGTGATTTTATTCTTTTTTACTGTCCTTTTACATAAAATAAACTCTTAAAAGTTCGTTTTTCAAATGTTTTAAGCTCGCTTTCGTTTACGTTCTTTGACCCGTTTGGGCTCAAGTGATTTTGGTGAATTGTAATATCTCAAAATGGTTGTTCAAGGAACAATTCACGTGACCCGAGTTTTGAGACGTGACATGGCATATTCCTTGAATTTTGAACATGGTCTCAATTAGAATCTTATAAGTTTCACCACAAAAATATGTATGAAAAGATCCATGTAACATTTAAATAAGTCAAATAATTTTTATGCAATGAAATTTATATCACAAATTTACAACTTTATATTGAGTTTTTTAAAAATAAATTTCTTTTATTTTAAAAATTATTTGGGAATTGGGGGGATTTTTAAAAAAAATACGTTACATGTTAAAATTACTCATTTGGTATCCAAATAGCATTTTACATTTTACGCACCATAAATGGAATAATCTAAAAATACGTCACCCAAAGTTTTACACAGATAAAGAATACAATTAATAAACGCTAATGAAGATACCATTTAAATACTACGTAACCTCCGTTCAAAACTTTATTTTCACTATTATTTTAAAATATACTTAAATATATTAATCTTTATTTATTTATATTTAATTTATAATGTCTAACCTAATCAAGACCCTTAGATATCCAAATTAAAATTAAAATTAAAATAATATTTATTAAATAATAATCAGGTTAGGTTTCACTATTAATTTTATCAAAAAATATATAAATTTATATATTTTTATTATTTCTTATTTTCTTTTAAGATATATATTATTATTTTTTACGTAACATTTATTTTTTTATGATATCTAAGCCATTAATTATTTTAATTTAAATTCAAAGAGTAACACATTAAAATATTATGACAATCGAGTAAAACATTACTTAAAATTATATATATACACTTAACTTATATCCCTAATTCTAAATAAAAATTTTATTAAAATATTCTTAAAATCAAAATTTTCATGGCAGAACATAAAATAAACTAAAATAGGATGTAAAACTATTCAGTATTCAAGAGTTACTTGATTGTGCAAAACTAAATTAGGATGTACCGAAGTAATACAGACTAAATTACACTGAATAAAAACATCTCTTTGACACCGCTGTGCACTTTTTCCCGAAACCTCCGATTACCCGTGTAGGTTTCTTGATCCAATCATCAATAAACTTTTACGATTAGGCCACGAATGGGTAAAAGTTTTTTTTGATTTATTAACTTATTTTTTAATATAGTTTTTTTATTTTTAGTAAATTTTTTTATTATTTAGTTAACATATTATACTTTTTAAACTCCTCTTATTTAGATGAGCTGAAAAAATAAAAATTATTTAATTAAAATTTAAAAAAAAAATTTAAAAATAAAAATAAACAAAAATAAACTAATAAGCCAAATCGAATGTAGTTTATTTTTATTTTTAGTGATTTTTTTTATTTTTTAATCAAATTATTTTTATTTTTTAAATTAATCTTATCGAAACAATTTGAAAAATAAAAATTTAATCAAAAATTAAAAAAAATTTAAAAAAAAACAAAAATAAGAAAAATATTACATATTTGCCCATGCAGCGCATATATATACATACCCCAAATATATATATACACAACCAGTGCACCGAACACTGTTCGTTTTCTTTCTTTCATTTTTTTTTTTTTTCCTTTCCACCACGGGCAAATCCAAAGAAAAATTGAAAGAAAATAAAGTTCTCTCTCTCGTATAAAAACGCAAAAGCTTCCTACACCTCTATATATAAATCCAACTCAATACCTATAATCGAAACAACCATTTATTTCTTTACTTTATTTATTTTTTAAATTTATTTATTTATTCCTCATTAATTTTTAATTATGACAATTTATTTATTATTTTAATTTAAAAATTCTTAAATTATTGGTTATTTTAATTTATTATTTCTCTTCATAATTTAATTATTATTTTAATTTTAATTTTAATTAATTTAGCTATTTATTAT
>JAOTRH010075747.1:0-17565 GCA_034768845.1 Heliamphora exappendiculata | reverse complement strand
AAAAAAAAAGATATTTTGGAGGCCTATAAATATCTGGAGTTAGATATTTTCAAAAGATATTTTTCAAAACTTCTCCAGTAAGTTTTTCGTTTTCTCTTTGCCTTCTCTCTAAGTTCTCGAGGGCCTGGGGCTCGATTTTCAACGATCCAAGAGCGGATCATTGCTTTTAGCACGGTGGGCTATACAACCATCACGTCAGAATTTCATTCCAGCGACGCTCGATTTTGCACATGGATCGAGATGTCAAGTTTTCAACTCATCGAGGTAGGATTCTAGACCTGTATATTTTATAAGGGTGCTATGGGTAATCAGGTGTCTTTTTACCGGTTAGTTTGTTGTAGATCTGAGTTTATGTTTAGTTGGATTTTTGGATTTTTGGATTTAAAACCTGCTTTTTGGCGATTTTATGGATGGAATCGGGTAACGGGAGTTTCTTTCAAGGTCTTAGTATTAGGCTTGCATGCATGTATGTTCAGAGGTGTTGAATCGGGGTTTAGAGGCTTCGATTAGGGGTTTGGATGTAGAAACCCGTAGCTCAGAATCTAGTTCCGCCGAGGTTCGGTCGACTGAACCATGGAATTCGGTCGACTGAAGCTTGGATCTTGGGTTCGATCGACTGAACCGAGTGGTTCGATCGACTGAACCGAGGTGTTCAGTCGACTGAACCGTGTGTTTTGGTGTTTTGTGAGATTCCAGTAGGGTGTTCGATCGACTAGAGGTGACGTTCGGTCGACTGAAGTTATGGGTTGTTGGTTTTGTGATTTTGGTTGGGTTTTCGGTTTCCAATTGGTGTTCATTGGTATTCAATTGATTAATTTATGGGAATTAGTTGATTCAAATACCTTTGGATTCCTTTTGGGGTTTGGTTAGTTGTGTCGTGGTTTCGGGGGTCGTGGGGTAGCCTCGTGTGTTCGTGTTGATGCCATCCTCGGGGATGATGAGTTGGCGAGATGTGGGTGTTTGTTATGTGTTGAGTGTTTGGGCCCATGGTTCCCTTCGGGAAAGGGTCTTGGGTTGTGAACCGTGAGACTTTTGGGTTTTTAGTTGGCCTTCGGGCTAAGCTTGGTTGTTATATGTGGTTATGTGCTTTTATAACGGGTTTATGCATGTTATAACTGTAGTTTATTTATGCATGGATTATGTAATGTGATTTACATGGCTTTCGATGGCGTTATGTGTAATGTGCTTTATGCTTTAAGACCCTGAGTTTTATAGGCATATATGTGGGCTCTAAGAAGCGAATGCATGTGGTGCACGTTGTGTGAGTTGCGTGTGTAACAAGTGCCGTGGTTTGTGATACGTAATGATAGTACATGATTTTATACATTTAAATCCTGAGTAGGTTATGCATAGGTGTGTGGAATGAGATGGATGGTTATGTTAACATTGGCTGACGGTGATTACGTTAGGGTTACCACCCTTCGGTTAAAGTCAGAGAAGATTACGTTAGGGTTACGACCCTTCGGTTAAAGTCTGTAAAGAAGCGCTTGATAGGGCTACGGTCCCTCGGTGCAAGTCCGTAAAGAGGTGTTCGATAGGGCTACGGTCCCTCGGTGAAAATCCGTAAATATGCATTGGTGGGGGCTACGGTCTATCGGTGAAAATCCAAGAAGATATATGGATTGCATGAATTGCATTATGGGACGGATAGACCATTTTTCAAATTGTTTTAAGAGTCGTGTAAATCACGATCTAAAAACTCCTTTTTAACTATTTTCAAGGCTCCTGTAAGTGAGTCAAAACATGGTTTGTATCCTCATTTTTCCTTGCATGTGAAACTGTTTTTAAGGCTTGAAAGAGAGTATAAACCTGCACTTCAATTTCCTAGCATGTTTTGTTTATATTGCATGATTGTCTAGTTTTTGTTCAGCCTTGGCTCACGGTGTGGGATAAAATATTTTCAGGTACCGATCATGCGCGCTGATTCGGGGTTGCTGGTTGGGAGCGGAAGAGTTATAGTATTTCCTTTTGTTTTTTTGTTACATGTATGTTGTAACATGTTTTTCTGGCCTTGGAACCGTGTAGCGTAAGCTTTTAGCATTGGAGCCTTGTAATATATGCCGTTTGGTGTTTATATACAATGCATGTATGGTTTTAATTGATAGTGTATTCTTGGGTTGGGTATCATGTTTGGTTATCTTTAGGTGTTTCACGTGGCCCGGAGTTTGGGGCGTGACATTATCAATGTCAAATGTTTAGAACGGGTACTTAACAAAGAATTGATATAGAGTTTTACAATAGAAGAGTTAGTTCAAGGATGATGACAGGAATCGGAGGAGAATCAAATGCGAACATCGATCATTATCGAGGCATGAAAACTTAAGGACAAGGGTACCTTCTAGGATTGAATTTCGAATAGAGTTATCAACAAGACTTGGGTGCATAAGGTTTATCGACAAACAACACTTGATGGTACCATTAAGGGCTGATGATATAAGAAGGAAGGGCATACAAAAGAACTTCAAAAAGTTAACACCAGGGCTTGGGGTAAATGAGAAAATGACTTATAAGGATGAAGTCGCGGGGTTCTAACGGTGTCTTTCAAGGTGATATCTAAAACTTCTCCTAGTGCGTACTCCTGTCTACCCCCCTTAAAATAAGATAACTCGTTGTATGAATATTTGATTTTTGATCTCGATTCCCTTACTCATCTTTTGCGTGTAGATTTCTTGTTACTTTCGATCCCGATTGCATCCTGACGCGACTCGCTATAGGATTTAGACGCAGCAGATTTTAGTTCTTATAATGCATAGATGATAATAATAATTAATACAACGCCTCCTACAGAGCTCCAACGCGACAGAATGCATGGTTTCCCATAACCCAAGGCCTGAAGGTTCACTAAACCTAAGCTTTGATACCAACTGTGACGTTCCGTCCTCCGAGCACATCGGGACATACATAAATATAAATAAAGGGGTATTCTAACCATTCATTCATATTTACATACGTTATTTATTACATCATAAAGGAGTTCTAAACCGTTCAAAGTACTTAACTATTACAGTTTTACCAAGAAATTTCAAAATTTATACTAAGCACGGGAAAAACTGAATATATGAACAAAAGCAAAGATCTCGACTCCTCAGAATGCATTAACGGGATCCACGTGTTCTTGAAAATCACCCTATTCTTCAAACTCTTCTTCTTCCTCTAGAATAAATTCCTCCAAGAACTTCTCCTTACCTATGGCACGAATGCTATGCCCAGAAGCAAAATACTCTAACCTTCTAACTAATCTCATAGCACAAAATTTACGACAACGCATACCATATAACACCGGTACAGTTTATAGTTAAGGAGACAGACAATTTTATGAAAGGATAGCAGATAAGTCAATAAACATGGGCATATGAGATGCCGTATATGTGATGCAGATGTCCAACCCAATATGCACCCAGATTATAGCAGGAATTCCACACCGGGAATCACCAGAGTAGACTTAATGGGAATTTAATAACCAAATCTATCCTCGCCTCGTTACGAATGGTAAATGCTTCGCTGGGCTTTATGCCACAGCTGTTTTACTCAATGGCAACGGCGTGGGGGCGGGCCAACCAATATAATCATTCATCCATATTCGGGCCACCCAAAATAATCATCTATCCTTATTCGGGCCACCCAAAATAATCAAAGTAACAATCCCACCTTCAGAACCAGGATGCTCGTTTGGCGTCAACCCAAAATCTAAATCATCAAAAGAAAAATGCTAGTGATGAACTCATGGTGCCCAATAATATTCATGATAAATCATTTCAAACACCAACCAAATTTGTAACATCGGGGACGTACCCAGGGTGTACAAGAGGAATATATCTCAAAATATTTACGAAAATAGCAACCAGGGACGCCCTAGATTTAAAACCAAGAAGAACAATTCAATACCGCCCATCCCAACAACGATGTACATAGATGGACTCCAATATTGCAAGATGCAAGTGACAATGTTCATAATGTATACCATCGATCTCAAGTGCAACAATTTATAGCATGGCATCAACTAGCATAGCAAAGTTCATGGTACAATTCGTAAAGTCTAAGGTACAAGTATGTGAAGTACAAACCACAATTCTCAAGATATGATTCAACATGATAACATGAGTTCTACATCATCATGCATTCTCATAAAATTAATAATCAATTAATTCAAGTTGATCATCATATAAAGACAGGGGTCTAATAGCAAGGGTGCTCAATTTCACACTAAACAACTTTTAAGGCCAAAAATTAAGTATTAAATGAAAAGAGCCGACAAAGTTTTGGGGTATCTAGACTTGGAATCAAGCTATAATTTTTAAACATCATTTAGATAAAAATATTTTCTACAACTCTCATGTTTAACACCAAGGCCAAAACCTAAGACAAAGGGGTGAACAAAACATCCTAAGCAAAAACGGTTCAACAATTTCTTTAAGATTTTACCAAAAATATGCTTATGTTGGTCTCAGTTTTGGGGTATCAGATGAAGTCCAAATGAGCCCATTTTTTAGTATGTTCTAACTCAACAAGCCCTATACAAGTTTCATATTTAGAGCTAAGGGTAGTTGTTTTAAACAAGTTATACTTTTTGGCCATTTTAGAAAATAGGTTCTGTCAGCCGCCAAAACTCAGTAGAGCCGATTTTCGACAGAGGGTTTGGAGCGGTTTTGGGCAATCATCCAAAGGCTTTAAGGTCTTATTTTTGGGTATCAAGTAATTTGATATGTTATATACAATGTTCATGTTGACCACTTTTGGAATAGGTCACTAAACATAGGGGTTTTGAGTTATATAAAAATATGTAACAGAATTGTTCCTTGGGGGCTGAAACTCAACATAGACTTTCAAAGGGGTTTTGACCTATCAATACTCAATATTTTGTTCTCATTTTTGGTGTGTAGATAGATATATATGTAATATAAAACTTTCATGTTTTGACCAAAGTTCAGGTCTCATTTTAGAATAGGGTTTCCAAGAAGTCGGTAGTGTTGACTTATCGAAAAATGGCTTACTTTAGTAAAATTGCAATATCTTGAGTTCTAGTTATGAAAATGAGTTGCAACCAACTTTGGATGAAAGATAATACAAAAATATAAATCGGGACATAAATAACATGCTTAGACCAATTTTTTGCATTGAGTTATGGCGTTTCAAATCTCATGGAAAAAATATCAAAGTTCTAAAAAATTATGCCTCTTAGGGTTCAAGTCTTCTACTTTTGTCATGTCAAGTTTTTATTTTATTTCTTTGCATGCTTGTATTTTAGACTTTAATATCAAGGCTCTGACACACTTAGAGGTAATCAAACTCAAAGATAACAACACACAACAACATCTCATATCATTCATAAACATAACAGCCCCTATTTTGTTTCTACGACGCCTTTTCGGTTTGATTTTGGTTCTTGATTTTTAAAGTGTTTAAAGAGATGAGTTGAGGGATATTTTGAGTGATATTAGATATAAGGTTTAGAGGTTTACTTACATGTTTGAGGGCTCAAGGGATTGTGGTATGGAAGGACTTAGCTTTTAAAACAAAACACCACTTGATTCCTTCTTCTTTTTCCTCCTTTTTCTCCCTCAACTTATAGAATACTTTCAGAACAATTGAAGGTCTGGTCCCTCACCTCTCTTGCACAAAAATATGAAGGGAAGAAGAGGGTTCTTGGCTTGGTTTATATAGGCAAAGGCTAAGGAACATGGAGGAGACAAAAGATTAATCATAAGTACATTTTTCTCCTTTTTTTCTTTCACTTCACATGGCTCATTTAATTTGGTTCAAGTTTTGAGGAAGAAAATTAGATATGGGGAAGGGAAATACAGCTAGGGGGCTGTTTGGGTGACAAAAACCTGACCCCACATCAATCAAGGGGTTTTACATTGGTTTACGTGCTCTTTTGTGCAAAAAAATGCATTAAAAGTTAATTTAATATTTCATTTTGGAGTCCTTTTCTACTTAGATCTATTATTTTAGTATAGTTATGATAAATATAGTATTCTCATGTATTATCATAATTTTCATAGCAATTGATTAAATAGATGTAGTCTTTTAAGTCAAATTAAGCTATTTTCGCAATATATGACTTTTTAACTTATTTTGTTGTGTATGAACTTTAATGATGATTTATTTGCTTTTATTGACCTATAACACTATATTATTATGTATATTACTTATTCAACAAATATTGGATCATCATAATACTTAATTTAATACATTTCTCAACATTTTAAGCTAAAAAGAAAGTAAAAAGTCACTTTTTGGTACACTTCCCAAGGTGGTCAGCCACTAAGGCATATTTTTGTTATTTTTTATGTTATTTTGTCATTTGTTACTTAATTTTACTTAAATCCTTGATTTAGGGTATTCATGTGTCAAAATTTAGATTTTTAGGACATTTCATTGTCCTAGGGATAAAACGATTATTTTACCCTATTTACAAGGTTTTTTAATTTTTAACTCATTATTTCATGATATTTACTTCATATAGAATGTTGGGAGACTCTCCAGGTGTTAAGATGTTGTTGCTTGAGTTTTGGACCTTTTTGGGGTTTTTAGGCCGAACTTAGGATTTTCGATTCGAGTTACGGTATTGAACCTCGTCTGTGCTCTATAGCCTTGTGAACTATCCATCACTAATACTAGTGTCCAAGCAGGGTCTTTACACGGGTCGTTATCAATCGAATTGTTACAACTAGGGTCTGTACCGGGTCGTTACATTCACCTAGGGAGCGATGGGTGTTATGCAGTATGAGGCCAAGTTTACTAGCCTGTCTCATTTTGCACCGGAGTTGGTGGTGACATATGAGTTGAGGTTGAGGCTGTTTAAGAAAGGTTTGAGGCCCACGATCAGAGAGAGAGTGGCCGACATGGGGCTGTGTGTGTTTACAGAGCTGGTGGAGGCAGTAGCAAGGATTGAGAACACTTTGACTGAGATTCGGGCTTCTAGAGAGGCCAGGACATTGCAGGGTGGGACAGAGACACAGACAGGTGGGCGTTCCGGTAAGAGGTAGAAGTCCTCTGGTATTAGTTTCCATCCATCTGGGATACCACAACAGTTCTCTACACCAGCACCAACGGTGGTTTTATTGGGGAGGCCAGAGCAAAGGGGGTTAGATGGCATCGGTGTGGACGGCTAGGGCACTATGTGTCAGATTGCCCTCAGCCGAGGCAGTACTAGGATCCACAGTTGAGGTAGTCCTAGAGTCCCATGCCGGATCAGTCACAAGGGAGAGGGCCACCAATTTGTTTTGGATGTGGCCAGAGTGAACATATTCCCAGGAACTATCCCTAAAGAGACAGTGCGCCGAGCATAGTAGGCACACTAGAGGGTTCATTTATGTAGGATCGACAGTAGTGTCCCGCAGTACAGACTTCCCAGATTGCAGATGGGGGTGCTTCAGTTAAGTCAGTACGGCAGCCGACAGTGTTGAGTTTTGGCAGATAGACCACGATGACGTAGGGCCAAGCGTATGCACTTACTGCTCTTAGTTCTTTCAAGGCACCGGTCGTGCCGGATGATACAAGTGTTTTTCTAGTGCACAGAGATACTTTTTGAGTATGCAGGCCTTGGGCCAGTTTCTTCATTTGTTGGGGGTTGGTGATGGATTTCGTCGGTGGTGTACTGTGTTGAGACAACGGTTAGTGAGGAGGTGAGGCTAGGGTGAATTATAGATCCCGTATGTTTAAGATAGTTGGCCATTGTTTAGGATGCCTGACCTTGTTTGACTAAATCCTAGTAATGGTGTGGCTAACCATCTCTTATGCTGGTGTCGATTGTGATCGACGATTTATTTTCTTTTCACCTTGTTCTAAATTTTGGGAACAAAAATCTTTTAAGGGGGTAGAGTTATGAGACCCTAACCCGTTTTTGTTTTTTAACATTTTTCAACGCGTGTTTACTGTTTATGTGTCAGTATGTTCATACGTGTTTTTATGCATGTTTAGGTTTAGATATGCAAGCGGGGTTAGTTTTCGGGGCTGCTAGGCGCTGTGATGCAGGTTTAAAAAAAATCGTGGCCTATAAATATCTGGCGTTAGATATTTTCAAAATTTCTCAACTAAGTTTATTCTTTTTCTCTGTGCCTTCTCTCTAACTTCTCAAGAGCCCGGGGCTCGATTTTTGACTATCCAACAGTGGATCCCTACTATTGGCATGGTGGGCTACGCGTTTATCTGAACAAATTTTTATTTTGGCAAAGTTTGGTTTTACACGTGGATCGAGATGTAGAGTTTTTAACTTAACGAGGTAAGATCCTAGACTCTCATGTCCTATAAGGGTGCTACGTGTAATCATGCGTGTTTTTACCGTTTCAAAATGCATAAAAATTACTTTATGTTCAAACATTGGTTTTGGGGTTCAAATCTATTTTTCGTAGATTTTAATTGGATAAAATTGTGTTTTGAGTGTTTCTTTCGAGGTTTAGGTGTTAAGCTTGAGCATGTGTATGTCTGACTGTGTTGGATGGGAGTTTAGAGGTTTTGATTCAAGATTTGGGATGCTGAAACAGTGGCTCAAAAACTATTTCTGCCTGGGTTCAGTCGACTGGATCGCGAGGGTCTGTAGACTAAATTGTGTTTTTTGGGCATTTTTGTGAGTTTCTAGTAGGGTGTTTAGGTCGACTGGATGGGGTCTAGTCGACTGGGTTCAGGGCTGTTGTGTTTTGTTGTTTGGTGGCTGGGTCTTTGGTTTTCAACAGTATTCAATTGATTGGTATATGGGATTATTCAACTGAAATACTGTTGGATTCCTTTGGGGCTTTGTTGGGTGTGTTGTGGCTTTGGGGGTCGTGTCGTGGCCCCGGGTGTTTGTGTAGGTGTCATCCTCGAAGGTGACATGGATGGTTAGATACGGGTGTTGGTGAACAGTTAGGCGCGTGGTCGTTAGTGCAATGTTGGGTGCGGGACGTGTGGGTATGTTGTTTATTTTAAAGGTGGTTTCTAGTGAGGACCATTTTATGGGAGATTCAGGTATTGGTCTCTGGGTTAGATTTTGGTTTTTCTGCATCGTTGGTTGTCCCAGTGAGTGGACGAGTCTTACCGTGAGCAGAGGACAAGTATGTGGTCCTATGTGGTCATATGTGATCTTATGCGGTTATGATGTATTTAAGCTCTGATATTTATATGCATGTGTTGCATTGTTTAAAACTCTAGTTTTAAAAAAATGTATATAAAGGGCGAATAGTGGTTCTATGGTGAAAATTCGTAAAGATATGTATTGGCTCCGGTCATCAATGCATATGAAGGGCGGATAGTGGTCATACGGTGAAAGTCCGTGAAACTATATGATGAGGGGCGTATAGTGGTCCTACGGTGAAAGTCCGTGAAGTTATATGTTAATTCTTCATATGTTGCGTTATATACATGGCGTGTGTTGCATGTTGGCCTCATGGGAGTCTTGGCTTGTAGGAGTCTATCTTTGCTGGTGAGGCATTGTACAATATATATCAAATTATTTTCTAGGCTCTAATGAGTCATGATACAAAATCGTTTTCAAAACTATTTTTTTTGAAACTCTTGGCAGTTCTCGCATAAAACAGTTTTCTTCTGGAGCTCGTATGAGTTCAAATATAAAACCATTTTTATGGCTCGTGTGAGTCAAAAATTGCACCTTATTTTCTGAGCATGCTTTGTTTATATTACATGCTTGTCTAGTTTCTGCTGACCTTTGGCTTATGGTGTGGGATTTAAAATATTTTTCAGGTACCGATCACGCAGGTTGATTTGGGGTTATCGATTGAGGTGGAAGACCCATAGTCTTCTTTTTGTTCTTTTGAACCATATATGTTATAACATGTTTTTTGGTGTTGGAACCGTGTAATGTAAGACTTTTGGCAGATATATTAAATGCTTGTATGCTTTATTTTGTGAGTAAATATCGAGTTTGGTATTTTATTTGGTTGTTTGTAGTGTTTCACGTAACTCGGAGTTTAGAGCGTGACAGCCTACCTTTCAAAACCAATATAATAATGTATGTCAAGCTACAAATAAAGAATAATATGTCCTACGAGATAAATAGAAACTATAGCTAGAGTTTTAGTAATAATTGTTTGTTGATTGAACTGAAAGACTCTTTAAAGAAAGAACGTTGTGGATACCTCTATCGTGTAACAAAAAGTGTACTTCATCTCGTACGACATCCTTCAATAGGGCTCCACGAACGAAAGAATCATGCCATAGGTTGCTGGATCGATACAGGAAAAATCACCTTACGGGACCGGAGCTTGTTCGAAAAGCCACTAAAAAGATTCGCCAAGATCAAGATCACCTCAGAATCACCCAGAACTAACAAGAAAGGTACGTCAACCAAGCTAACTTATGTGCTGACACGACCACCTGTGGAGATAAGGCAAAACCCCAACTACGAAGACGCGACTGACACGTATGATAGATCGTTAAAAAAAGCGATGTTGCGGTAAGAAACAAGTACGTAGCTATTTACGTAAGGTACGATCCTATTAATCTAACTCGAGAAAAGTTTAGAAAACTAAACTTCCTAAAGGTTGGGAGAATGTGATACCCGGTAAAAAAAATAATGATTATAAATATGCTAATTAATCTTCTATCCGTTACAAACATTACATACATAAATTACGTAATTAAATTCGAAAATAATAAGCCTTAATTATATTCATTTAAAAATAATAATAATTACATTAATAAACTTTCGATTACGACCGTTACATACATAAATATATACTTAATTAAAAATTTAGTACGTGAATAATAATATTTAATTATAGTCATTAATAAATAAATAAATATATATATATATATATACTTGCATATATGTATAATAATGATAATATTTAATTATAATATAAATACAAAAGTTATTATAAAAATAAATAATAATTAAGATTGTGTAATCGGTGCCTTATGAAGAGAATTAATATTCACATTTATTTTGTGACCTGTAGAAGTTTTTTTTAGAACCATTAAGTCCATTAACTGGGCCTCCGTTGGGTAGATATATATTGATTAGGTTAAGTTACGTCTCAATTTTTGCCTCAGAATTTTGAAGTATTTGATTTAAAGTATTAGGTTATTTTTTTGCTGGTGCCTTAGGTTAGAGAGTGTTAAGATTAGGGTTCAAAAAAAAGAAAAAAAAAAAAGAAAAGGCAGTGGCGAACACAGGCACCACCCTGATCCATCGGCCCTCACCCGTTGCCACCTCCGGTGGTCGTCACCATCGCCACCGTCCACTCCCGACGTCGCCGCCCATCTTTGCCATTCTACCACCGGCTCCTCTCCCGTTCTCTCTCTCTCCACCGGCCCCCACTTTGCCATCACCGTCTCTGCCGTGGCACCAACCCGCCATTGACGCCCCTAACTCCAGCGATCACCGGACTCTTTCTCTCTCTCTTTCTCTCTCTCTCTCTATATATATGTCTTTCTCCCTCTCTCTCTCCCAAGCACACAGTCACCACATCACCACCGGCACCTCTATCACCGAGCACCACCATCACCACTGCAAGTGGAGGTTGCACTGTGTGTGCATTGTTTAAACCGTGTGCATGTGTGTTTTGTTTGAAATAGTGTGTTAAACAGTGTGTTGTGTGGTGTGTTTGTTTTAAAGCAAAGCATGTTTGTGTGTGTGGGTGTTGTGATTTAGGGACCCGTTTGGTTCCTTATAATTAGATTCAAAATCTTTTAAATAAAGATGTTATCATGATTATAAAAAAGTGGTAAAAGAAATTTTATAAACGTCAAATAAAAATTTTAGATTTTTCTAACATGGAATAAAGAAAATTTTAATGGGTATAAAGAGGAATAAAATAAATTAAAACAAGAAGATTTTCTCATATTGAAAAACTTTTAAGAGTTTTATGTTATTTAAACATAAGCGTTTTAACCTAAGAAATTTATGAGAAAAATAGAATAAAAATAAGATTTTCTTACAAAACTATGAGTAGTATACAAAAACAAGTATTTTATATAATTTATGTCTTTAATTCTTATTCAAAATCAAAGCTAGGATTTTAAGCCTAAGAATTAAATATTTTTGAAAATGATAGAGTTTTTTTCTCTAAAGATTTAATTTATGAAGGTTGTACGTGATGAACTCTATGATTTTTGTAAATCTTTTAGCTACTAATATGAAAAGTTGTATTCTACGATAAAGTATTTTAGAGATTTATAAAGTAAAAACAATAAGAATATTCTAATATTAGTATTTTTGTGTGTTGTTTTCTGGATCAATAAATCATGTAAGGAAATAATTGACTGTGTGTTGGTAGTTGAGTTATACGATATTTTGATTTCTTAACTTTTTCTTAACCTATTTATTAACCTTTGTATAAATGAATTTGCATATACAATAAGATAAAGGTTCGAAAAGTCCCAACGCATGGGACAATAAAGATACCAAAAGGTCCTCACTCGGGGGAAAAAAAAAATACTGGAAGTTCCTTGCTCTAGGAGGATAAAAAAATAACACCAAAGGTCCCTACTCTGGAGAGACAGAAAAATAATACCAAAGATCCTTGCTCTGGGGGAACATGATAATAACACAAAGGTCTCGACTCGAGAGGACAAGAAAACAATACCGGAAGGTTCCAACTTGGGGACAGGAAAAATACCAAGAGTTGGATGAAATAATGATAGAAATCGGTATGATGTGTGGTATAAAGCAATATGTTTCTAACTGTATAAAACTAAACTTAGATAGTTCATGGAAAACTAGAATCTTGATATCTTTGAATTTACACTAGCGTGACTAATGGATGTTGACATTTTCTAAGTGACGCATGACAGAACAATAGAAATGGTACCCGAGAAAGAAAGATTACTTTGTTCATGTTTTTTGTTTAATTCCGTGATTTGACTTTCTATGCTCAGCATATGGTTCTGTATTTTTCACTTGAAAATATGTTTAATAATGTTGGATGCTGATTTCACTATTAGTAAGCTCTGTGATTTTCTTTTGAAGTGAGATTCTGAAAAAGTTTAAATGGAAAAAATTAAGTTTTTATCGACTCGTCTTCTCTTTTCATTCTTTGAGAATTAAAAAAAACAAAAAGTATAGTCGGCAAATTCAAAATAAAATGAAAGAAAAAAAATAGAAACCTTTGGTGAGTTTTGACTTACTGGCTGGTCACAGACGTCATTTGTGAAAATGGATCGTAACAGGTCCATTATATAATTTTCTTCCATGAATCGGGTATTGGTATTAATAAGGACTTTTTGATCTTTTGGATTATAAAACAAACCTGTTAGGGTTGTATACTAAAAATTATGAATTTATTTAATTTTAGTATTTAATTTAATTTTAATAAAATTAATTTTTTATTTTATGAGAATCTAAATGTGCAACGTATACTATATCATTTCTTTAATATTATGCATAAATGTCCTTTATTCTGTACAGTATTTAATCTAATGTGTAGAGTATGACTTGCATACAGAAGACCAGATTATAGGTTCTTGCAGAATATAAGTATTTGTTCACAATTTAGATGGAAATGAATATACCATCAATATGCCTGTAGTATAGAGTTTTTGTAGACCTGTCATGGTTACGGGAAACAGATAATAGCATCATCTATTGTTCAGATTATCTGTGCTAGTACACTTTGTGTGTATTAAACGGGACACCCTAGGGTAATTAATTTTATACTGACTATATAAATTAATTCATACCCAAAGGTTATTATGAGAGTGTTTTTGCTCTTAATCCTAAAATAATTATTATTTGCGTATATTTAATATTCATTGTTTTGATTCATTAGATGGTGCGATCTTAAATGGGTCTATATTCCCGGTGAGTTAGATAGCGGTATTAATTATATAGTAAATATTAATTATTGACAGAATTCATGTCTCAATAGTTCGGGATTGACAATACCTCTTTAAGGAAGCTTATAAGTTTTGACCAGGCCAAACTTTTCACGTGGATTTGATTATCAAACGGTTAAATAAGTTAAGCGAAATGACTTAAGAAATTTAAAGGTGCCGATTTAATTAAATTGTCAGTAATTAAATTTAATTTGCGGGTATTGAAAATTTTAACGTGAGGAGATGAGTTCAGCATTTAATAATAGGAGCTTAATGCAAGTTGGTCTTGAGATTATGGCCCAGAGTGCAGTTACAGTTCTTTAGTGATGTGAACTGTAATTTAATATTTTATGAAAATTACAGAAATCGCTGCAAGGTTTTCATGATTACAGATATCGCTGAGAGGTTTGCATAATTACGAAAATCGCTAGATAGGTATCTAGGTTACATTAGAAATCTATGCTATAATTACTCCATAGGTCCCTGCTGTAACCCTATAAATATGCGGGTAGGCTGAACCATATTCATAACTCATCTTTCAAGACTAAGGTTAACCAAGTTCTGCTAGTATTAGTTCTCAAATGATCGTAGTCCACATTACGTTCAGGAATCATATCAGAGAATACAGTAGAAGGTCTGATCGAAGCTTTAACTCGAGAATCAAGTTCGTAGTTGGAGAAATGACCAAAAAGGTATTCATTCGAACTAACTGTGATGGCATGGGTTTTGTTTTGATCGTTTGACATCAAAAGTTTATATCTGGAGCGTATTTTGGCAATTGCCAGTCAAGTTTTTTATTTTCGAAAAATCATTTACAAAATCAATGATCTTCGCACTTTACCTTTAACAAAACCACAATTTGTTCTTCTGGGATACCCGATAAATAACCAGACTTTCGTTCTTGGTTCTAACTTATCCGCATTCCCTTTCAGCACGTGTGCCAAACACCCCCAAATTCGAAAGTCTCAAATTAGGCTTGTGCCCGGTCCATAATTCTGTGGGAGTAGAAGGTACTGACTTTGTGTCATGGTTGGTATACTAAAAATTAAATTTTTAGTATTTAATTTAATTTTAAAAAAATTAATTTTCTATTTTATGAGAATATTTATGAGCAATGTATGTGTATCATTTCTTTGATATGCATGGATGCCCAATATTCTGTATAGTATTTAATCTGGTGTGTAGAGTACGATTTGCACACAGAAGATCAAATTTTATGTTCTTGCAGAATATTAGTTTTATGTTAACAATTTAGATGAAAATAGACATACTATCAGTACGACTGTAATACAGAGTTTTAGTAGGTCTATCATGGTTACGGGGAACAGATAATACGTCGTCTATTGTTCCGGCTCTCTATGTCAGTAAACTTTGTGTGTATTGAACGAGACATTTGGGATCATTAATTTTGTACTACTATATAAATTAATTCACACCCCAAGATTATTATAAATAGTGCTTATTCTCTTAATTTTGAAATAATAATTGATTTGCAAATATTTAATATTCGTTGTTTTGATTCATTAGAGGGTGTAATCTTATATGGGTCTATATTCCCGGTGAGTTGGATAGTGGTATTATTTATATGGCAAATATTAATTATTGACCGAATTCACGTCCCGAAAAATTGGGATTGACGATACCCCCTTAAGGATGCTTATAAGTTTTGACCGGCCCAAACTCTGCAGGTGGATTTGATTATCCAGCAGTCAAATAAGTTAAGCGAAAGGGCTTAAGAAATATCAAAATGCCAATTAAATTAAATTATCAGTAATTAAATTTAATTGGCGGGTATCGAGAATCTTAATGTGTGGAGAAATGATAAGCATTTAATAACATGAGGTCAATGCAAGAAGGTCTTGAGATTATAGGTCAGAGTGCAATAATAGTTTTTTAGTGGTGTGAATTATAATTCAGTGTTTTATAGAAATTGCAGAAACCGCTACATGTGTTTTCATAATCACAGAAATCTCTAATAGCTGTCTGTGTTCCATTGGAAATCTAACTCATAATTATTCCCTAGATCCATGCTATAACCCTACATATATTCGTGTAGTCTGAACTAGTTTTTTTGATTTTATATCATTATTATTATGATAATATTTTTATTTTTCAAGGCTTAAATATAATGGAATTTTACCGGTACAAGTTCTCGAAAGATCCTAGCTCACACTACGCTCGAGGATCGCGCATGAGAATATAGTAGAAGATCTGACTGGAGTTTCAACTCGAAATCAAGTCGTAATTGAAGATTAGATCGACAAAATGTATTATTCTAAATTAACTTTGGTTACACGAGTTTTATTTTGATCGTTCTACGTCAAAAGTTTTATCTAGAGCCTGTTTTGGCATTTGCCCGTCTAGTTAACTTTTTATCAAAAATCGTTTACAAAAATAATGATCTTGGAAATATTGCCTCTAACAAATTGGTATCAGAGCCGTTTTGTTTTTTGTTTATAGTTTATCGGAGCCGGGTAGATTTAGAACTGTGCTAACTTTATTTTGCGGGCATTTTAATTCCGATTTTATAATCATAATTTATTTTTATGTTTGATTGAATGCGTGGATGATGATTTATTTTTTTAATTATGGGGGTTGACCGTGATAGTTTAATTGATTGTGAACTTACGGAGGCATAGGATCAATGTAAAAAATTATTATTTTTTGATTTTCAGTTTTTGTATTTTTTTTATTTTATATAATCGAAAAAAAAAGTATGAAGAACAAGGTGAAGAACAATAGGCGCCGGGTTTTTGAAGCAGTTTTCGCAACAAAAGGTGCTACAGTTTTTCAGACTGAACAGGTGCGATTTTTCCCAAACAAAGTAAACAAAGCAGTGGTTTTCTTCAAAAGCTGTAGCGCCAAACACGGCGCTGGTGCGCCAACACTGCCGCTCAAAACCCCGCAAATTGGTTGCTGTTTTCCCAAAGCAAAAACCAGCGGTTTCAACGCAGCATACGGCGCCTAATCCGAAACAGTGTGCTGCGCACTTCCAAGCGCAAGGCAGCCAATCCCAAGCAAGAAAACGCAGCAGTGTGATTCCAAGTTTTCCAAAAAGGTGCTGCAGTTTTTCCAAACACACTGAAGCAATTCCAATCCAAAACGCAGCAAACAATTCCCCAATTAGTTTTGGATTCCCAAGCCTGTGGCACAATTCCACACGGCGCAATCCCAAACAGTGATTCCATACACAGTGCATGATCCAAACAGGCGTCCCAAGGCCGCCGCAAAGTCCCAAACAGCGCCTTAAGCTGTTTCGAAAATCCAGCAGTTTCAGCAGGCGCAAAATTCGGCAGTATCCTTTCAGCGTTCAAAAATACTACATTCCCAAGCTGCTGTTTCCGTGTGCAGTAGTGATTTCCTAATCCAAGGAGGCTTTTAATCACTACACAGCGGCGCAAGCTTACTGGAACAATTTTTTTTTTATCAGATAGAAGTAAAGAATTCTGATACAATCAGAATACAGAAAGTTACAGAATACTGAAACTGTTTAGAATTTAAATTCGATCATAAAATTAGGATATATTTATCTTGTATTTAATTTTTTATATTAATTGCGTGAATAATAAATATTGATTTTATTTATCCTGTTAATTTAATTAATTCAAAAAAATTTAATTTTAATTAAAATAGTTTGTAATGAAAAATAAAATTACGTTTTTTTAATTAATTAATTAATTAATTAAATAAATTATTTTTAGATATTTTATTTTTTACAAAATATCACGTTTAAGATGATTTTTTTAAAAATTGGATATCTTGAAAAAAATGTGAAAATTAATTCTCAATTTTAAATTAATTAAATAGAAAAAT
>JAOTRH010075736.1:0-17565 GCA_034768845.1 Heliamphora exappendiculata | reverse complement strand
TATATATATATATATATATATATTAGGTCATTTCTCTTGTTTACCACTGTCCCATTCTCCTCTCTGAAGACGCTTGTGATTGGGGCCCCAAATCCTTTAGATTTATCAATGCATGGCTAGAGTATGAATCCTTCAAGAGATTAGTTAAAGAGAGTTGGAATAAGCCTGTCAGTAGTGGGTGGGCCGGATACGTTTTGCAACAGAAACTAAAAAGGCTGAAGGCAAAAATTAAAGTATGGAACACCGAGGTGTTTGGCAACATTGAAACTGAAATTTCCAACACAGTTGCAGACCTAAATAAGTTGGACATAGCTGAGGGAGAGGGAGAGGGAGCCATGGATGCTAGCCCAAGATAAAAAGGAAATGAAGGCCAGATTGTGGCTGTTGTATAGGAGAGCAGAGAGCCCTTGGAGGCAAAAATCAAGGATTAGCTGGTTGAAATTGGAGGATCGAAACACGGGTTTCTTTCATGCGGTTGCTAACAGAAGATCTAAACAGAACTTCATTGGCCAAATCAGCCACAATGGCAGAATCCTAGTCTCTCCAACTGATATCAAGGAGGCTGCTGTACAACATTTTGAGCACATCTACAAGGAAGACAAGTGGAAAAAACCAACCCTGGGTAGCAGCCTTATAAAGAAATTAGATCAAGCAGCATGTGAGGAACTAGAGGCTACTTTTGAAGAATCAGAGGTGCTCAATGCTATCTGCAAGTGTGGAAGCAATAAAGCCCCAGGTCCTGATGGATATAACATGAAATTCTATAAGAAATGTTGTCAATACTTAAGCATGATTTTATGGAGTTCATGAAGGACTTTCATTCGCAGGGTAAGATTCTTAGAAATCTTAACCCTGCTTTTATTATTCTCATCCTTAAAGTGGACTGCCCACAAGCCATGGCTGAATACAGACCCATCAGTCTCATTAGTTCAGCTTATAAAATCTTAGCTAAGGTTCTAGCTAGAAGGTTGAAGAAGGTGCTGGGGTAGGTAGTGGATGAAAAACAATCTGCATTCATAGCTGGAAGGTAAATCCTCGATGGTATTCTCATTACTAATGAAGTGATTCACAGATGGAAATCCAAGAGAGAAGGGGCCTCATTATCAAAGTGGATTTTGAAAAGGCCTACGATTCGATTAACTAGGGATTCTTAATCTCAATGCTACAATACATGGGCTTTGGAGCCAAGTGGTGTGGATGGATGCTAGAATGTGTGTCTTCGGCTTCCCTCTCAATCCTCATCAACGGAGCCCCTACTGCAGTTCAAGATGGATAGAGGGCTCAGGCAAGGCGACCCTCTATCCCCATTTCTCTTTAACATTGCAGCAGGAAGCTTGAATTTCTTGATGGAAAGAGCAAAGAACCTCAATCTGTTGGAAGGTGCAAAGGTGGAGGAAGAGCTCATTGGTATCAGACACCTTCAATTTGCAGATGATAAAATACTGTTCTGTCACCCTAACCTTCAAGAAGTGGAAGGGATTAAAAGGATTCTTAGAAGCTTCGAATTAGTTTTTGGATTAAAAATCAATTGTTAGAAAAGTATGATATGTGGTGTCTCAGTAAGTGAGGAAAACCTTAATACCTTTGCGAAAACTCTAGCATGCAAAAAGAGTCACCTCCCTTTCAAGTACCTAGGTTTGCCCATAAGATCAAACCCCAGACTTTGCAAACTGTGGGAACCTTTGATGGACAAAATGAAGAAGAAGCTGGCTGTGTGGAAAGGAAAATACCTCTCCAGAGCTGGATGTGTGTAACTCATAAAAGCGTCTCTAGCAAACCTCCCCACTTACTATCTATCTATGTTTAGAATGCCCAGAGAGGTTGTTCTATCAATTGAGAAAGCCCAACGTAGATTCCTTTGGGGGGATGGTGAAAACCATAGAAAGATCCACCTTGTGGGGTGGCAGAGAGTGAAATGGACAAGAAATGTGGCGGGCTTGGAATTCCTGATTTAAGAATCAGGAACAAGATTCTTCTTCTGAAGTGGTGGTGGAGGTTTGGGTGTGAGAAACAGAGCCTGTGGAAAAGGGTTTTGTGCAGCATGTATGGTGGGTCTCCCTTGGATTGGTTCCCAACACATGGTGGTAACTCTAATCTCTCCCCCGAGTGGAAAGCTATCTTTAAATTATGATAATTTTAAATATATTTACAATTTTTGGATTGTCTTATATTTATATTTCTTACTTTGTAATTATATATTCACATATTTATTATTTATTTAGATAAATTAATATATTTAATTATCAATTTTTAATTTTATTAAAACTTTAATGATTAGTGAAAATTCAATCATTTTGTGACTTTGTTTTTTTATTTTATTTTCTAATTTTATCACAATATACATCTCGGGTTTACAATGTATAATTTATAAAATTAAAATTTTTTAGTGATGTTAACTGATTTCATATTAAAATTATGTAATTTTTTTATATATGATTAGAATTAGTTAGTGAGAATATTTTATTTAAGATTAAATTATGTGAGTTTTTGATATAGCTAATCATACAAAATAGTTAAAAAAGTGATTTTTTGAGATTTAGTTGTAAAAAAATTATTAAGACATGTAAAATTATACTTAGTTTTTATGAATCTTATGACATAATAATCATGTTTTTAGTTTATATGAATCGTATACGAGTATTGTATTATGTTTATCTAAAAGAATAAAATGTGAAATTAAAAAAAACTAAAATTATTTTATGATTTCTTAATCGATGTTATTACATACAAATTACTAACAGTAAACACGTGCTATGCACGAATTAATCATTTTTTTTATCAACGAGTCTTTATGTAGATTGTTGTGCCGAATGAGCATATATCTTCTAAAGAAATTAATTCAAATTATTTTTTATTTTTTATTTTGTTTTTTATATAGCAAATCCAAGGTGACAAGGTGATAGGGAATATCTAGGTGTTTTGGTAGGTTAGGTTATTAGGAAGGTTAGTTGTTTTGGAAGTTCTTGTATTTAGGAAATTTTTGGATTAGAAAGCTTTTTATTCTTAGGTAGTTTTTCAGTATCTTTGATCTTCTGATTATCTATGATCTTAAGAAGATCTAGATAATCTCTGGTAATTTGTTTCTTAATACGAGTCTCATCTGAAGTTTGAAAAGAGATCACATAAACTAGCAGTATGTACAAGCAATCAAAGTATTGAGAGAGAGCATCGGCCACTTAACCACTCAAGCGCCCAACTGATCGCTCGAGCAGTGTCCAGGTAGTTTAATTGTTTTTTATTTCTAGCTACCTAGGGTTTGAGGATCTATATATATAGATCATTATTGGTACACGAAATTAGCTCTTTTTAGACCGAATACTTTTAAGCGTCAAGATTATATCAAGAGTTGATTTGTGTGTCAAAACATCGTAGATTATTCAACAACAAAGCTTAGAAGACGTTCTAAGCTCTGACGGAGGTTTCTACTGGAGAAGACTGTTACGGGGATTCATTCCAGTAAGAATCAAGAGGAAGATAGTTAACGAGATTTCGGCATACAAGCTTAGGACTAAAAGATTGAGGAGTCGATCAAAGAGTCTGTAAGTTATATTGTATTTGTTCATGTTTAGTGCTTGATTTCTAGATTTGGTTGTCCAGTGATTTTTTTACTCTTTAGGTTTTTCACGCAAAAATTTTCTGTGTTGTGGTTTCTTCTTCTTGGTTGTAATTCGTGCTTGTGATTGGTTTAACATCGTTAAAAATATTATTTTTCAAAATAAGAAAAAATTATATTCTTTTCAATTGGTAACAAAGTATGTTCTTTTTGTTTCAAAAAATTTTCGATCCTTATCGATCACATTTATAGAATTTTCTAGACAAGAAAACTCAACTGTTCGACCCATGTTGTTAGATGGTGGGAACTATCTCTATTGAAAAGTTCGTATGAGGACGTTTCTCAAATCTATTGATGAGAGGGTTTGAATGACTGTTATAATTGACTATACCCCTCCTACTGTTAAATCTGGTACTGATATTATTTTAAAACTCACTGAATAATGGAAGAAAAAAAATTTAGACGAAACAGGCTGGAATAGTAAGGCTATCAATGCTATTTGTAGCAGTGTCACACCTGTCGAATTCAAACGTATATGCACGTGTGAAATTACTAAAGAAGTATGGGATATTCTTGAAATCACACACGAAGATACATCAACTGTAAAAATTTCTAAACTTCAAAAGCTCACCACAAGTTTTAAAACTCTTCGAATAAAAGATTACGAGACATTTGATGAATTTTATGCTAAGTTGAGTGACATAGTGAATTTCAACTTTATTCTTGGTGAAAATTTTTCTAAATCTCGCATTGTTTGAAAAATTTTACGGTCACTACCTAAACGTTTTCAACCAAAAGTTACTGCTATTGAAAAAAGTAAAAATATTAATTCTCTTAGAGTTAAAGAGCGTTACTTTACGTCAACCAAAAAAATCAAAGGGCGTTACTTTAAAAACTTCTAAGGTTGAGCTAGAGTTTTTAGACGATGAAATTGATATTGATCCCGATGTTATGCCATTTATTGTAAAAGAAATTTAAAATTTTTTATTTTAAATAAAAAACTTAACCTCAAGTCAAAATCTAGATATTTTGATGACAAAAGTAAGAATGTGGTTAAGTTTGAAAAGAAAAAAACCAAAGTTCAGAACCAGAGTATACAATATTTTGAATATCAGAGATAATGACATATTGCACAGAATTGTCCAAACAAATAGAAAAAAGAAAAGAAAAAGTGTTCGATGTGACGTGGGATGATGAGATTGAATCATAAGACGATAGAAACGAGTCAGAAATAGAGAATGATGAGGGTAAGTTCATTGCCTTTGCTGCTTTCAGATGATCAAGTAAGTTTGAATTGTCAGATCATGAATCTCGTGCCTCTCAAAGTAACCCTAATTCAGGTTCTGCCTTTGATGAAGGGAATGAGAAAGACCTTCAGTGGGCTTATGATAAACTATACATAGAAAGTTACAAAATGACAAAAGTTATCACTAAGTTGACACTAAAGGTTAAAATGATAGAAAAAGAAAATAACAGTCTAAAGTCTGAACTAACTGAGTCTCAAAATTTGATTTCACAGCTAAAAATCTTTAAAACCAAAATGACTGAGAAACTGGTTAGTTTTGACAAATAGAGAAATGAACTTATTGAATCATGTGATTCGCACAAAACAAATGTTTCTAAACTCGAGTTGGAATTACAAGATGCTGTTAAGTTCAAGTCTCTATTTGAGGCTAGGAAAGATATAGTGCAATTGTTCGAAATTTAGTTGGCAACCGCTAATACCACTTTAAAAAAATTGAATGCAGGTTCTTTGAGCTTGGATGAAATCTTAAACGTGCAAAAAGTGGCAACATATCGAATTGGTTTAGGATACGTGGAAAGTACGCCTGAATCAAAGATCACGGGTAAAATCAACTTTGTGAGTGAAATCTGTTTGTATGCCTACAGGTAAGGATAAGGTTTTGGAAAAGCTTAAACAAATCATGACTAAATTGTCGAAAAATCCTATTTAAAAAAGTTTACCAAAATCAATTGTTTTTCAAAAATTTGTTCCAACTTGTCATTTCTGTGATATTCTTGGACACATTAGACCTTTTTGTAGAAAACTGAAATCACTGTCCACATATCAGCATGAAAGAAAAATAAAAAAATTGCATGATCAAATCAGACAGCTGCAACATAAAACTCTCGGTCAACTGAGTACTCGAGCAGCCAATTGGCAGAGAGATGTGCAAGTTCACTGGCAGTCGCGTGCTCGAGCGGTTCCTTTGAGTGCTCGAGTGGACAACTGGCATTGGCCTTCTTTTGGCCAAAACCCCAACTGTCAAACTAAACCTTTTCCTAAAACTCGTGCTATCTGGGTCCAAAAATCTGATTTGATAAGCAATGTTGTTCATACTGCTTTAGAAGTCCAAAATTCTTTCATGTGGTATTTGGATAGTGGGTGTTCCCATCATATGTCAGGAAACAAGTCCTTATTCTCGAGTATCGATCCATGTGATGAAGAACTTGTCACATTTAGGGATGGAAACTCATCCAAAATTATTAAGAGATGATTTATTGACTCTTCGGGGATACCCAAATTGGACAATATCCTTCTTGTTGACAGTCTAAGAGCAAACTTACTTAGTATTAGTCAGATGTGCAAAACACACACCATGAAGTTCATTTTAATAAAATCGAATGTCTATTTTTGGATAAAAAGAAAAAAACTGTTATTCATGGTGTTCGAACTTCTGATAACTGCTATGAAATTTTGTCTAAAATTAATCAAATATTCCATTCTGCTAAAATTGACAAAATAGAATTGTGGCATCATCGTTTGGGTCATATTAATTATAAAGATCTTACCAGGCTTGCTAACTCTGAATTAGTCAAAGGTATTCCTAAGCTGAGCAGCAATACCAAAGTTGTGTGTGAACTATGTCAACTAGGTAAATAAATTAAAGTCCTCAACAAGAAAATAAATCAGCTTGCTACTCAATATCCTCTGCAACTACTTCACATAGATCTTATGGGTTCTACTAGAACAGAGAGTATAGGTGGTAAGAAATATATCTTTCTTGTAGTGCATGACTTTTATAGGTTCACCTAGGTAAATTTTTTGAGTAAAAAATCTGACACTTTTGTTGTTTTTAAATCTCTATGTCTTCGATTGAATAATGAACAGGAATGAAAAAATTAGCATATCACTAAGATAAGATCAGACCATGGTAAGAAATTTGAGAACTTTGAATTCTCAAGTTTCTGTAGCGAACAGCGAATCCAACATGAGTTTTTCACACCTAAAACAGCACAACAGAATGGGGTAGTGGAACGAAAAAATAGAGTGGTACAAGAGATGGCCAGAGTGATGCTTCATGGTAAAAACCTTCATCTCAAGTTTTGGGCTGAGACCGTAAATACCGCATGCTATGTCATTAATCGCGTGTATTTACGACCTTGTACCAAACAGACTACTTATGAGTTGTGGAAAGGTAAGAAGCCAAATGTTAAATATTTTAGAACTTTTGAAAGCAAATGCTACATTTTAAAAGATCGAGAACAATTAGGTAAATTTGACTCCGAAAGTAATGATAGAATATTTTTTGGCTATTCCTTAAACAGTAGAGCTTATAGAGTTTTCAACTTACGTACTTCTACTGTTATGGAATCTGTTAATATTGTTGTTGATGATACAAAAACGATTGAAGAGATAGTGACACTAGAAGCAGATTAGTCCAATTCATAGATAATTGAAGATCCTGTTCAGCTCGCCTCACCAAAATAGATAATGGATGAAAGTTTTGAAGATACTTCTGAGAAACAAGCAGTTTTAGAACCTTCCTCACGTGTAAAGCTAAATCATTCACTGGATCTGGTGATTGGAGAGATAACAAAATCAATTATGACTCGCCGATAAATGCGTAATAAGGTAAATCAGGTAAGTCATTTGTGTTATGTTTCTATGATTGAGCCAAAAAATATAAAAGAGGCTCTGACTGACGATTATTGGGTGAATTCTACGCATGAAAAACTCAAACAATTTGTCAGGAATGATATTTAGGAATTAGTGTCTAGGCTTGAAAATGTTAACGTTCTTGGCACTAAGTGAATTTTCAAAAACAAGTCTGATGAATAAGGAACTGTTGTGAAAAATAAGGCTAGGTTAGTGGCACAAGGGTACACACAAGTAGAATGAATAGATTTTGATGAAACCTTTGCTCTTGTGGCTAGATTAGAATCCATTCGTATTCTTCTTACTGCTGCTTGTTTTTAAAGTTCAAACTGTACCAAATGGATGTGAAAATCTCCTTCCTAAATGGCCAGCTAAAAGAAGTTGTCTATGTTGAACAGCCGAAAAGTTTTCAAAATTCACGCTATCCAAATCACGTTTACAAGCTCAAAAGAGCTTTGTATGGGTTGAAATAAGTTCCCCGAGCTTGGTATGAACGTCTAACCACCTTTTTGGTAGATCATGATTTCATCAGAGGAAGTGTGGATAAGACTCTTTTCATTAAAAGAGACGAGAACGATATTTTGGTTGTACAAATTTATGTTGATAATATTGTTTTTTGATCTAAATGTGAATCTCTTGCCCTTTTATTTTCTGAATGTATGCAAAAGGAATTTAAAATGAGTATGGTAGGTAAACTCAATTACTTTCTAAGTTTACAGATTAAATAATTTGACGATGGAATTTTCATCTCACAGTTAAAATATGCTAAAACCTAGTTAAGAGATTTAAACTAGAATCTACCAAACCCATTCGAACTCCTGTGAATACATCAGTGAAATTGTCAAAAGATGAGAAATGCGAAAATGTTGATCAAATCACATTCAGAAAGTATGATAACGAATTTCTTGTATCTCACAACTAGTAGACCTGATATTGCTTTCAGTGTAAGAATTTGTGCACGCTATCAGACTAATTTTAAGGAATCACATTTAACTGCTGTTAAAAGAATTATCCGATATGTGAATTCTACTATTGAGTTTGGTGTTGGTTTTTCAAAGATACTAACTCAAACATTGAAGGTTTTTTCGATGCTAATTGGGCTGGATGCGCAGATGACAGAAAAAGCATATCAGGAGGATGTTTCTACATCGGTTACAATCTGGTTTCTTGGCATACCAAGAAACAGAATGTAATTTTCTTATCTACTGTCGAGGCTGAGTACATAGCTGTAGGTAGTTATTGTACTCAACTACTTTGGATGAAACAAATGCTTGAATTATCCAGTTCAACACTCTAGGACTAAGCACATAGACATAAGGCATCACTTCATTCGTCAGTTAGTTGAGAAAAACATCATCTCTCTTGAATACATTGACACCAAAAGACAACTGGCTGATTTGTTTACAAAACCTCTTGAAGCATTTCGATTTGAATTCCTAAGAAAATCTATTGGAATTAGCATTTTGAATTAAATAAAAAAAGGGAATGTTGCTACTAATTCATTCAAGAAGTATAATCCATGTGGAACATTTTAAAATACTATTTGAAGAATCACTGTCAGAAAGCTATGCAAGATTATGTTTTTGAGAATCTTTGAAATATGTTTTCCTCGTAATGATTATGATATGAGCGGTTAAATATGCATGTGACATGTACTGGATTCTAGTTGAAAAATGCTCTTTGATTGACCTATACAGTAAAATTCCGTTGTTGATGTTGATGTTGATGTCTACAACCACCCCCATCTGATTACCTTTTCACTGCTCTGCTCTCACTCTGAAGTGTATTTGCTATACTTTGCTTACAGAAATGGCTACATATACAAATTTTACTTTCTCGTTTGTTATAGTGTGAAAGCCGCTGGTTATGCTTTTTTATCTTGCTTGTGGAAATGGCTATCTATCTGAATCATACTCTTTCGTTCATGTTAGTGTGTCAACCGCCATATATGCAAATGTACTTTAATGCTATTGGAAATGGCTACCTATGCAAATCTTACTTTTTTATTCGTAGTAATGTGAAAGCCGCCAAAACTAGCATAATGTTTTTATTTTAACCAGTTCTTTGTGAGAGGAAATTTTCGTACTTCTTTAACAGACATACATTTGGACTTTACTTGATTTAACTTCAAACTGTGGGATTTGACTATATTCTAGATGTGTATTGTGTATATTGATCATTCAAAGTCTTAGTTATTGCTCATGTGAAATTGCCTTTCAAAGCTTTAGAGTACATTTAATATAAGCTTTCATTTGCAGGATTCTGTGATTTTATTTTTTCATGTTTCATCTTTGGATTATTCTATTTGTTTGAGTTATTGCGTTTGTTTTTCTTATTTTTTTATTTGTTTTTTTTTCTTTCAAAGATGCCAATTTCATTTGTTTTGCTCTTGGTTCACTTACTTGCTTCCTCAAGTTTATCTCAGCCAGTGCACCGCTCGAGCGGCCCTCTGCGTGCTGAAACGACCCAAATGTCCTTTTTGTCTCGGGTCGTTGTGCGCTTGAGTGGACCTCTGAGCGCTCGAGCGGAGTTAAATCTGGCCTTTCCACCGCTTGAGTGAGGGCCTGAGCGCTCGGGCAGCTAGTCGCATATCAATTTAATAAAATAAGGCGTCAGTTTGATCTCTTTCAAACCTTTCATATTTCTCTCTATCTCTAAGTATTGATCTCTCGTATTTTGGTTGGGAGTACATCTCTAAGGTCTTGAAGATTCAATTTCTCTCTTTTCCTTCATCTACGATAAGTGCTCTTTCTTTTTGTTATGGATGTCAGTTTTTTTGTGGTCTCCATAGGTTTTGTTTGTGGATTGGGTTAAATCTTACATTGAATCTTTTTTTTTTCATCATGGTTTAGTGGATCTCTTATCATAGGTGTTAATGTTGAATTTTCGCTACCTTAGGGTTCCTCTTTTCTCTTAAAAGTTTTTTTTGTCCAATAACCTAGGGTTTCCATTCTTGATCAGTAGTTGTGGGATTGTGTTGATTTACTTGATATTCGTCTCTTTTTGATCTATCATTCTGGTTTTTGTCTTTTGGAGATGGTTCATTTGTTGCTTAGTGGCAAACTAGCTTTTAGGAAGTTGTCGGCATCGCTCGAGCGGTGTGCTGAGCGCTCGAGCAACCTTGTTCTTCTAGCTTTTGCACATCACATGCTGTCTTACCTCAAGTGTTTTTTTCTTTCATTCTATGTTTTTCATCATGTGTTTGACTTGTTCTTACTATTGGTTGAAGCTTTGTGATCTTTTTCATGTGATCATTAAAGTATAGTTAGAGGTGATGATTCAAGGTTTTTGACTATCTATCCAATGAATTGATCATGTGCTTTCGCAATGGTTTTGGTTTTCTATGCTTTCTAATACAAACACTGTATATTGATCTTCACTCACTTTATACGGATTTAATTCATTTTTGTTTTTCTATGTTCAACAGGACCATGCCTCCTCGCACCAAGAAAACTGTTAGGCAGTCTCATACGCCTTTTCATAAAAATTGCTTCATGTCACTCGGAGTAGAAGAGAAATTCAATCATCTCTTCATTGATAGACCCTTTCTCCCGGAGAAGGAGGTAATCCTTTCTGGCTTTGCTGACTTTGGGATTCCCCAGATGTTCGACCAACTCAGTTGGACTCCTTTTCTACAAGTTGACGAGGGGGTCTATCCTAACCTTGTTAGGGAGTTTTATTCTAATATGTATGAGCTAGACACTCGCTGGTTTAGATTTAAGACTTATGTGAGAGGCAATCACATTCTCTTGAACCCGTCCTCTCTCATTGCCCATATGGGTTATCCTAGTTCACCTGTGTCTGATTATCCACGCCTTCTCCCTCATCGTAATTGGTCCTTCTCTGATATTGTTGCCACATTATGCGGCAAGCCTCGTGATTGGGTTGGGGGCCATCTATTTTAAAAGGAACTCACCCCCACCTTTTGACTTTTAAACATTATTGTGAGTGCCAACGTCCATCCCCGTGGCCATGTATCAGACTTGAATAAGGAGAGAGGGCTCGAGCTTTATCTGATTAGTTAGGGTCGTCGTATTGACTTAGCCCGTATCTTTCTCCAAGCTATGCTCAAAGTTTCCCTCGACAACGAAACTGTTGCTCTTCCCTATGGACTTTTCATCACTAATTTTCTTAAATATCTTCCTTCTTTTCATATTCCTCCTGGTCTCCTCTCAATGTCTATCTCTAAGTCAATCATCCGTCGCACACACTCTCAAAGTATTGCTCATATTCCCACCCCTGCTCCTCTTTCTGACTCCACGGATGAGGATGAGGAGTTTGATGAGCTTTCTAGTGTCTCTTCTTCACCTACTCCTGAGGGGGAATCTTCACAGTCTTCTGTGTCTGCCTACCTGGATTATCTTGAGGCTAGTCTGGCCAGTTTATAGCTGCTTATGGTTTCGCGGTTTGATTAGTTGGAGCAGCTGATTTGGGATTTCTCTTCCCGGTGACACAAAAGTGGAGTGATACTTTTTTTGACATTTTTTGTTTTGCGCTTTATTGATCTCAGGGGGAGTAGTTGGACATTCTTTTACTTTTGGCACACCTTTTTGGAATACCTTGTTGATATCATACATTGATGCTTTTTTTGTGATTATTAGTTGATGAGTTTTTTTTTGAAACTTTGGTTGGAGCTTCATAGTCACAGGGGAGTATTTTGTTTTGATACACTTGGGAAGTTTTGCGACATGGAGTATGTTTCTAGTTTGGAAACATTGGTCTTTGATATTAATTCTTCTATTTGTTGGTTCTAGTGGTTTATGGTGACATGTTTTTTTCTCTTTCTAATGGATTAATGTTTATTTTGTGGATTACTGTTTTTTTATAGGGTTGGAAGCAGATGTGTGTTTTTTTTATCTGTGTGGTCTTGTCTTTGTTTAGATTGTATGTGTTGTGTTCACTTGAGTTTGTCAGGGGGAGATTGTAAAGAAATTAATTCAAATTAATTTTTATTTTTTATTTTGTTTTTTTTTATATACCAAGTCCAAGGTGACAAGGTGATAGGGAATGTCTAGGTGTTTTGGTAGGTTAGATTATTAGAAAGGTTAGTTGTTTTGGAAGTTCTTGTGTTTAGAAAGCTTTTTATTCTCATGTAGGCTTTTTATTATATATGATCTTAAGAAAATCTAGATAATTTCTAGTAATTAGTTTATTAATACGGGTCTCATCTGAAGTCTAAAAAGAGATCACACAGACCAGCAGCATGTACAAGCAATCAAAGCATTGAGAGAGAGCTTCAGCCTCCTAACCGCTCGAGCGCCCAACTGACCGCCCGAGTGGTGTCCAGGCAATTTAATTGTTTCTTATTTCTAGCTACCTAGAGTTTGAGAATTTATATGAATAGATCATTATTGGTGCACTAAATTAGTTCTTTTTAGACAAAATACTTTTGAGTATTAAGATTATATCAAGAGTTGATTTGTGTGTCAAAACATTGAAGATTATTCTACAGCAAAGTTTAGACTGCGTTTTAAGTTCCAACGGAGATTTCTACCTGAGAAAATTGCTACGAGAATTTGTTACAGTAGGAATCAAGAAGGGAACATTCAACGAGGATTCGACATACAAGCTTAATACCAAAAAATTGAGGAGTCGATCAAAAGAGTTTGTAAGTTGTATTGTATCTATTCATACTTAATGCTTGATTCTTGAACTTGGTTGTCCCGTAATTGTTTTACCATTTTGGTTTTTCACGTAAAATTTTTATGTGTTGTGGGTTCTTCTTGGTTGTGATTGGTTTAATATCGTTAAAAATATTATTTTTCAAAATAAAAAAAAATTATATTTTTCACATCTTTTTCATGCCAACCTTGCTAGCTTCGAATTTAATTCTTTCTTATCGCAGATGTGTCTAAAATTTGATCCATCGCACTATTTTAATAAATGCAGTTAGATTGGAAAAAAAATCAAATAATCAAAACACAACAAATACTTAAGTTCACAAAATAAAATAAAAAGGTAAAAAAGCTGAGCTTCTTCACAAAATAGAAAAGAATTATTTCAATAAATACTGTTAGATAGGGGAAAAAATCTAATAGTCAAAACACTATGAATAATCATGTTCACAAAATAGAAAAGTAAAAGTAAAAAAAAAAGCTTAGCCTATTCACAAAATAGAAAATAACTATTTTAATAAATACAATTAGATAGAGAAAAAGTCAAATAATTAAAACACAACGAATAATCAAGTTCACAAAATAGAAAAGAAAAAGTAATAAAAGCTAAGCTCGTTCACAAAATAGAAAAAAACTATTTTAATAAATGCAGTTAGATAGAAAAAAACAGAAAAGATCAAAACACAATGAATAATCAAGTTCACAAAATAGAAAAGAAAAAGTAAAAAAAAAAAAAAAAGATACAAGTTACCCGAGCCCGTTCACAAAATAGAAATGGAAAAAATAAACAAAAAGATGTAAGTTACTCGAGCCCATTCACAAAATAAGAAAAAAAAAAGTAAGAAAAACCTGTAAGTTACCCGAGCTTGCGCTTCTTCTCCTTCTCTTTTTTCCTGGTTTGTCTTCTATTCTCTCTTTCAATCTCTTACTATGTTCAGTTTCTTATTATGTCTGTGTGTGCTTAGCATAGAAGGAGGATAATGGGTTTAATGGGTTTCCATTCTCAAGCTCCGGAAATATCCACATATTATTCTCTCGATTTGGAAATCGATTAAAAAAAATTAATAGTCTAAATTGATCTTCCAAATCAAAATTCTGGAAATATCTATAGATTACTCTCAAGATTTGGAAAAGGTATTTGCTGATATTCAAAAAAAACTAATCTTCTAAATTAATCTTGCAATTTGATGGTGCTGCAATGGGTTTCCTTCCCAAATCACCGAAAATTGTTGCTGTAATGGGTTTCATTCCCAAATCAGTTTGATGGTAATTTGGAAATTGATTTTTAAAAAAAATTGATATTCTAAATTAATCTTTCAATTCGATTTGGGTTTAATGGGTTAATGAATTTAATGGTTTCTATTCACAACCATGATTGGGTATTCTAAAACAAACTGATTCAAAAAAAATTGATCTTTATTGTGATTGCTGCTTTAATGGGTTTAGTGGGACTCAATTTCCAATTTCCAAACTCCGAAAATTGCTGTTGTAATGGATTTCCTTCCCTAATCAGTGATGGTGGTTTAATGGATTTCCTTCCCAAATCACCGAAAATTGTTGCTGTAATGGGTTTCCTTCCCAAATTAGTTTGATGGTAATTTGGCAATCAATTCAATTTGGATTACTTAATTTGATTAGTTAATTTTAATTAAATAAAACTGAAGTTTGGACCAATCACGTCATGTTATCTTAATATTTTTTAAATATTAAAAACTAAAAATTTGAGAAAAAATAATTGAAATTTTGAAGAACAAAGAGAAGAGAACGTTTTGTTATAATATATAGTATAGATATAATTTTTTGACTTTTTTATCAAAATAAAATAAAAATAACTTTAATTCAATATTTTCTTCACATGTATAAATTATATTATTTTACTTTTCAATAACTCAATTAAAATTTAGTATAAATTATATTATTAAAATATATTTATTTTATTCCGTGCATACCACGGGCTAAAGTGCTAGTTTTTACACACTAAAGTGCTAGTTTTTACACAAAAAAACTGTCCGGTTTGATTAGAACTGATTTTCTTTCAATAAAAATCAACAACTGGACTATTGACAACAGTTCTAAAAAAATGACAATGAAAACCGAACAACTTTAATATAAAGCCGGATCAAACTGTACATTTGAACCCGTTTAAATGCAATTCCGATTTTTTTAAGCATTTCCATCTATGCATATGACAACTAAGAATCTTCCAACACATTGTAAGTTAATTTTTGCCGTCAGAAATTGTTATGTTGACATTCAGAAATTGTAATGTACAATTTGTGCAACATTGACATGTTCTATTTAAAGTTCCATTTCTTCTCCTAGCTTATCATTGTGAAGAATGTAAGCATAGAGAAGCTCATTCCAGACATCAGGCACTCCGGGAAGGCACCAATGTATGCAATCTGCATAGCTAGTTGGTTTTGACAATTGCTCTTCAGTTAGGGCATCCCATTGCTTCCTATAGATTGATGGGTGACCGTCTTTACGGTACTCGGTCAATTGCGTTATGTTGAGCATTTGTACTTTTAAACCTCGTCGTTTCAATCCATCGATCGCCACCTCTACTATACGCATTATTTTCGGATCTGACCCACTTCCACTGTATCCCTCTTTTAAAATTGGTTTTGTTTCATTGTAACAGTTTTGATCTGCAGCTCCACCCCATTCTTTACCCCTACAAGTTTAATCGACGAATAAAATTAATATGCATATTATACGACGTGCTAAATCTAATAATTCTCGGAGGAGCCATCAAATCGTATGCAAATTGGCAAAATGATTAAAATTTAATGCAATTTAATCATTATCATACCATTCATGAGTTGGTGACATACTCATGAAAAACAACTTCGTTTTGGTACGGTTGACATGAATTTCCAACCAATCCGACCATGTTTGTAGAGCCATTTCATAACTACGCAGCATCTCAACTTCTTTACAAATTCCATCTGATGAGTTTTCGATCGATCCCCACCTGATGATCATTTTAAAAGGAAATTAATAATTTAGATCTAGTCTCAATATGAATGATTTAAAAGATAAGGTTTCGTTTATTTACAATCTTGATAATAAGCTTAAAATTACTTACGAAACCTTCAAATTGGATCTTCTCCACCAAAGGTATGAATTAAAGACGAGTATATCTGCATCAGTCCAGTGCCTTGCATGTTTCTCAATGGCTTGAGTTCTAACAATACGATCCGGTAAACGATGTTTTACTGGATCATCAGAGTTAGATTCCACTAATAGTGGAGCCCAATAAAACTCAATTGAGGCGTTATGTTCCTATATTGAAATAACCAAAAATTAGCCATGTGCACGACAAGATGGCTAAAGTTACAAAATTTTAAAAACAATATATATTACACTTGATAAATCTCACATACAAGTATGGTGAGTTTCATACCGAGTGTTTGTGTGAAACCCATCATATTTATAAATATAGATTGATTTATGAAGTGTAATATATGGTATCAGTAATTGAATTGGAAAATTAGACTTACAGAGTCCTTGAAGGTGATGAGTGAACCAGTTGTGTGCATAGATTTGAGCCCCGGAAGGATGGATGACTGGACCAGGCAGACCATTGAGACCCATTGATTCCTATTCAATGAATCTCCAACAAAGACAAGTCTCTTGTTCCTTAGCCTCTCTAGCAGTGCTGTGGCATTGAACCTTTTTAAACGTGAAAAAGCATTCCATCAAGCTCAAAAAAACGTAATCAAGTAGAGAAAATTTATCAGGTATTCTCAGAATAATATGTGGCCTTTCTTAATATAAATAGATAAAAAAGTTTTATACACGCTTACTTAATCAATAAAAATAAATTAATATTGTCTCATTTAGATTAGAGGTGAAAGCTATCTTATATATATGTATGGGCAAGGGTGTCATGCCCCTCCCAAATTGTTCGAAAATATTTTTTTTAAGTCTAATATTAATAAGTAATTTTACTACATGATGCTTTTAAGTTTGTGAGAAAAGAAAATTATTAATCTTCTATTTTGTGTGCTTTTCATTTAATGAGATGGTGCCAACGATTTCTCACATAATATAATTCTATTAATTAAAAAGGTAAACTTCTTATTTATTACTAGAATTATATTAATCAATACAATGACTTAAAATGGTGGGTTTAATTAATTAATACTTTGGTGGCATTTGATAATGTTGGAACTAGTAACTTATAAATTGTAACTTTAAAGATTAAAACAGAAATTATGAGTGTTTAGTAAAAATTATAATTTGTAGTTAAAATATGAGAAAAAATAATTATAAATTGTAACATAAGTTATGATATTTAAAAAAAATTATAATTTATAATTAAAATTAATAACAAAAAATTAAAAATTATTAACAGTATATTTGCGAAGCACCCCTATTGTAATGATATGTGTTTAAAAGCTAATGCAAATTTTTAATTTCTTCATGCATGGTAATATCTTGGCCTCGCTACTTAAATTTTTTAATTTGGCCCTTCCTCATTTTTTTCTTAAGGCATTAAGTAAGAGTTCTAT
>JAOTRH010075714.1:0-17567 GCA_034768845.1 Heliamphora exappendiculata | reverse complement strand
AACTACACCTTTTGGAAGCAAAGAATGAGAATATTCATTCAAACTATGGATTGGAGAGCATGGAGGGTAATCGTGCAGGGTAACTTTACTCCAACTAAGACTGTAGAAGGTAAAGAGGTTTCTAAGTTAGAAGAAGAAATGAATGAAAATAATATAAAACAACTACAAATAAACTCTAGTGCTATGAATGCATTATATTGTGCCTTAGATGGTTATGAATATAATAGAATAATGACATGTAAATGTGCAAAAGAAATATGAAAAAAATTAAAAGTCACTTATGAAGGCACACAAGATGTTAAAGATTTTAGGATTGATAGATTAATTAGTGAATATGAAAGCTTTAAGATACATGAAGATGAAACTATATCTAGCATGTACACTCACTTTACTCACATTATTAATTTACTTAATGCACTTGAAAAAACTTATCAGTCTTATGAGTTGTTAAGAAAAATACTCAAAGCCTTGCCACCAATTTGGGAAGCTAAGGATACAGTCATCTCCGAGGCAAGAAATCTAAGGGTCATGACCTTGGATGAACTAATTGACTCACTGTTGACATACGAGCTCAAGATAAATGAAAGAGACCACGAGCAAAACAAAGTCAAGAAACCCATTGCCCTCAAAGCATCAAAAGAAAGCTCAAGTGATGAAGACGAGGATATCGATGATGATGACATGGCCCTCATCACAAGAAGATTCGAAAAGTTCATAAAAAGAGACAAAAAATTCTCAAGGAGATTCTGAAGTACAAAATTTGACAAAGGAGACTCAAGAAAACGAGATCTCAAGAAAGAACTACTTACTTGCTACAACTGCAACAAAACTGGGCACATCAGACCCGGATGTCCTTTACTCAAGAAGGAGTCAAGGAAGAAGAAAAAGGCCATGAAAGCAATCACGTGGGACGATTCTGATTCTAACGAGTCAAGCACTAGCTCAAGCGACGAACAAATGGCCAACTTCTGCTTGATGACAAGTATAGATGAAGAGGTAAGCTCCTATTCAAATTCATGTAATGATTCTAGCTCTTCTTATTCTATGCCATCATATGATGAACTTAAAAATGAAATATTCAACTTACATAAAAATCTTTTGAAATTGAAAAAGAAGAATGTAAAATTGAAAAATGAAAATAAAATTTTCTCTAAAGAAATTGAGGAATTAAAGGCTTCAAATGAAAATGCAAAAATTAAAAAAGAAAATATTTCTAAGGAACATGATTCAAAAGTTGAAACATTGGAAAAAGAAAACCTCATTTTAAGAGTCAAATTTGATAGATTAATAAAAATTTCTGAAAATGAGATTTTAAATTTAACAAAAGAAAATGATAGGTTAAGAAAATATATCATAAACTTGAAAGGTAAAAATATTGAAAATGATGTTTCATATTAACTAAAAAGAAAAGTTAAAGATTATTCAAAAATCATCTACAAACTCACCAATGAAAAAGAAAATTTTGAGAAACTATTAGGAGCACAAAGAAGATCATTGAATAAAGAATGAATAGATTATAATGGAGAAGTTAAACTTATATCCAAAAATTATTTTGTGAAAGAATCAAAAAAATTTTTTTAACACATTTTCCAAAAATATTTATGGGAATGTAACTTGTTTTCAATGCAAAAGAAAAGGACATATTAAATTTGATTGCCAACTAAAAAGAATTAATGGGGTCACAAAAATGGTTTGGTGAATAAAAGAGAATAATCTTATAGGATCCAAAATGATTTGGGTACCAAACAAAATCACTTGAATTGTTTTGTAAGTATGCTTGAGATCCTCATCATCCTCAAAAGAAAGATGGTACTTGGATAATGGATGCTCAAAGCATATGACGGGTGACAAGTCTAAATTCCTAAGCTTAACACCTAAGGATGGAGATCATGTAACATTTGGTGGCAATGCAAGAGTTGATGATGATTTAGACATTAATAAAGGAATGGAACAAATGCAAATCAAGGAGGACAATGGTAAAAGCAATAAGGCTAACGATGAACATATAGACCTACCAAAAGAATGAAAAACAGTGAATGATCAAGCTATGGATCAAATTATAGGTGAACCTTCACGAGGAGTAAGTACCCAATCTTCATTAAAAAATATTTGCGATCATATTGCATTCCTTTCACAAGAAGAACCTAAAAACATAACTAAAGTTTTAGAAGATGAATCTTGGGTAATGGCTATGCAAAACGAATTAAATAAATTTAAAAGAAATGAAGTTTGGAATTTAGTTCTTAGGCCTAAAGATAATACAATCATTGGAACTAAATGAATTTTTAGAAATAAAACTAATGAAAATGGTATTGTTGTTCGAAACAAGGTTAGGTTAGTCACACAAAGATATAATCAAGAAGAAGAAATTAATTTTGAAGAAACATACAAACCCATAGCTAGGATGGAAGCCATTCGCATGTTATTAGCATATGCATCATATAAGAACTTTAAAGTTTTTCAAATGGATGTAAAAAGTGCGTTCATAAATGGTTTTATAAATGAAGAAGTGTAGGTTGAACAACCACCTGGTTTTGAAGATTATGATTATCCAAACTATGTATTTAAATTAACAAAAGCATTATATGATTTAAAACAAGCTCATCGAGCTTGGTACGAAAGACTAAGCAATTTTTTTAAAAAAAATAGTTTTACAAGAGGAAAAATTGACACAACATTATTTACTAAAACTAATAAAGAAAATATGCTCATTGTACAAATATACGTAGATGATATCATATTTGGGGCTACTAATGAGATTTTATGTAAGAAATTTTCTATTTTCATGCAAAAGGAGTTTGAGATAAGCATGATGGGAGAGCTCACCTTCTTTCTTGGACTCCAAATCAAGTAAGCAAAGAATGGAACCTTCATCAACCAATCAAAATACGTACGTGAGCTGCTTAAGCGCTTCCAAATGGAAAATGAAAAAGTTTTGGCTACTCCAATGAGTCCCTCAACTAAACTTGACAAAGACGAGTAAGGAAAACCGGTAGACACTAAGCTCTACCGAGGTATGATTAGTAGTTTACTTTATTTAACTGCAAGTTGGCCTAACATCATATTTAGTGTCTTTATGCGTGCACGTTATCAACATTGTCCTAAAGAATCACACATAATCGCTGTAAAACGAATATTAAGATATTTAGTTGCCACAATAGATATAGGTTTATAGTATCCAAAATTTACGTCTTTTGAAATGATAAGTTGTTATGATACGGACTTTTCTAGTTGCACAATTGATCGTAAAAGCACTAGTGCACATGTCATTTATTAGAAAAATCACTTGTCTCTTGGTATTCAAAGAAACAAAATTCTGTTGCCTTATCTACCGCTAAAGCCGAATATGTGGCTGTGGGTAGTTGTTGTACATAAATTTTGTATATGAAACAACAACTAAATGATTTTAAATTAACATATGATGTTGTACCAATTAAATGTGACAACACAAGTGTGATAAACATATCTAAAAATCTTATTTTGCATTTACGAACAAAACATATTGAGATACGCCATCATTTTCTTCGTGATCATGTACAAAAAGGCGATATATTTTTAGAGTTTGTGAGTACTAGTGAACAATTGACAGATATATTTACTAAACCCCTCAATGAGGATCAATTCATTATAATTAGACGAGAAATGGGTCTTATGCATGTTCGTGAGGTTGTCTAATTTTATTTCAAGAAGTATTTTTACGTAAAATTAACTTTATTCAGTCTCAAACTTCGCTAAAAATTAACTCTGTCAAAACATTAAGTTCAGTCGACTGAGGCTCATTTCCCAGTCGACCGAACCAATTTTTCTGAGTTCAGTCGATCGAACCCAGCAGTTCAGTTGACCGTACCTTCAGGGATTTTGAAAAACTAAAATGCCGAACTGCATTAAACCCCTATTATTTCATTTTTAATACATCTCGATTCCTCTCTTAGGGCACGAAAAAGCTTAGTTCTTGGTTTCCAATAGCTCACATTTATCACCTTTCTAAACCCTACATTCTCCCTCACTCAACAACTCTTCAATGGCACCTAGGGTTAGAGGAGGAAAGGGCAAATCGATTGCTAGAGAAGCTTCCACCGATGAAAATGACAATTGGTTCTCCTCAAGTAAAGCCGAGATTCTCTACAAACATCATCTACAATCTCTTGAACCGATTTTTGGTAAAAATTTAAATATACACTTTGTAGATTTTTACTTTCCAAATGTTATAAGACGCATATCTAGACTTGGTTGGGAACCTGCTGTTTTCTATCAATGTAAAGGCATTTATCCCCAAATCACTAGGTTGTTTTATGCAAATTTTTCCCAAGACCTTTCACCAAATCCCAATGATCATTTCATCTGATTTACTACTTATCTTTATGGGAAAACTTATAAATTCTCCGATAAAGATATAGCCAATCTTTTTGGAATGGGTCGAGGAGACTTCATGTGTCCACAAATTTCTTCATAATCTTGGATCATGACTCATGAATTCACCCCCGAATCATTTTTACCTCTAATCATGACCGAACCACCTATGAATTTTGGTATCCTTCCATCTTACTCCCAACTCACACTTGAGGCCAAAATTTATCATCTCATCATTACATATACCGTTGTGCTTCGTAGTGGTTCCCGCACCTATATTTCATATCTTGATTGTTTTCTTTTATGGTGCATCTATAAGGAAATACGTCTTGATCTTCCATCTCTCATATGCCAATGGATGCTTGCCAAAGAAAGTTTAAAACGCTATATTCTTCCATACGGTGGTTTGCTCACTCCACTGTTTAAGTCCTTTGGCTTCTCCCCTTCTCCTTCAAATTTCCTTCCACCTAAAAATTCTGATTTTCTAACCGCCACAACCTTAAAACAAATGGGTTATAAACTTCAAAATGGTCAGTGGGTATCTAAAATCCAAAGGCAAGCACCTCAAGTCGTTCAAGATAGTGATGAGGAAGCCGAGGTTGCTGCCTATGATTCTGATGCTCCACCTACATCTCCTCCAGCACCTCCACCTGTTCCTACCACTACTGATGATGCTCCTGTCACATGTTCTTTTTTAAAGAAACTGGTTCGCTCTTTTTCCAAACGCATTGACAAGAAACTTTATAGGATTAGCTCACGCTTTGGTCACTTCGAAGAGGCTATGGGCGTACCTCTCTCTGCTACCTCTTCACTCGCAGATGAGGATGATGATGATGATGATGACGATGACGATGACGTCGACTTCTCTCACTCCACCTCTTTTTGATAATGCCAAAAGGGGGAGAACAAAGTGAGCTTAAAGGATAAAAGCTTAAAGACCACCATTTTTGGAGAGCATTAGAGTGTTTTTATTTTTGGATCATGTACTAATACTCCTCTTATCTTGTTTACGATTTTTGCTACACTTTATTATGTTTTATTATACTTGGATGGATATGTTTATTGTGATTATATATTACTCTTCTCATGGTTATTTGATTGACCTTGAATTGAAAATCTATATTGATCATAAGGCTTACCATTTGAATGAGATGAATTTCAAATCTTCACGACTTATGCATATAGTAAGGGGGAGTTTCTCAACTCTAAAAAATTATTACTCATGCTTATTGTTAGGCGGAGTTTTACTTAAACTTTCCTACATTATTTTGATTGTGTTTGTCATCATAAAAAATGAGGAGATTGTTGGCCTAACAAATCTTGAATAATCGAATTTTGATGATAACAAACTTATATATCTAATTGTGCAAATTGAGTTTGGTTACAGAAAATATACACTTAGCACAATTCAAGATATACAATGGAAGCCATGACGCATAATTTCAAATCAAGATTATTTGGCGACAAGTTTTTGTGGGACAAATGCAAAAATGATTGAGACATTGAAGACTTGAAGAAATTATTGTAAATTTCTTGTTAGGATCATTATACATTCTCATTATCTCTTGATTAGTACTTTGCAGCTTATAGGAATCCTAAAAATGGTAAAAATATTTTTTCAAAACAAATAATAATCAAAATAATTTTGGAAAATGAAAATTTAGATTTTTAATGATCCAATTGACCGAGGCACTATAACCAGTCGACTAAATGAGCTACCAAAAATACATTTTCAGATTCACAATAGTTCAGTCGATTGAACCTTGGGGTTCAGTCGACTGAAGAGGAGTTCAGTCAACCGAGTGAGTCTCTTCAGTCGACCGAACATGCTTAAATTTGAAATTTTCTGAAAACGACTAGTTTGACAATTCTATATTTATCCCAATAGATAGTTAGTTTCTGGAGCCTATAAATAGAGGCCATGTGCTATTTTTTTATTCATCAAAAGCCTCTCAAATATCTCTCATTCCAATACTCTCTTGTGCTTCAAAATCTTGAGTTTTTCATACACATTTTTTAGAGAAAAATCATTTAGTATTCTCTTTGAAGTTCATCGTTTTATTTCTTGAGGAGTGAGTTTAGAGCTTCATTTGTTTTACTTATTTGCTCATCCAATGAGCGTTCTTTGTACACTCTCATATCACTCTTCTTGTTGATTTGTGTTTGAGAAATGTGATTCTCAAAATAGGCTAATCCACCTACAAGGATTGGGTTAACTTGAGAATGGTACATTCTCAAAAGAGGATACTCCGCCTAAACTAAGAAGAGAGGCTCTTCCGCCTATTGAAGGAGAGGTAGTAAAAATCCTCATAGCTGTTGGCTTGAGGTAAGAACGTAGGCCGTTGCGCCGAACTTTGTAAAAATCGTGGTGTCATCTTCATTCTTGCTTTTTTTTTTTTGTACTATTAATTTTTGTTGCACCACTATTTTTTTATTATCATTTCTTAGGATAAGAAAAGCATTGAATCTAGTAATCAAAAAGTTTTAACTTATCTTTATACTCGCACTTTGAGAAGGGTTTTGTTTATTTATACTTTACTCTTTATACAAGAAGCTAAAACTTGCATATTAATATTAGTCGTGTACTTTAATCAAAAGGGGGATATATTGAAAGTTTTCTTGCAAGCTATATTTGTACATTAAGTTCTTCAAATAAGTTTTAAGTTTTGTTTTCTTTAAACTAAAAGGACTTTAAAAATTAGCATTCTTATTTGTGCTTAAGTTTTTTTATTGTTCATTTTAAATATACTTGTGTTTGAATTCTAGATGCCATATTAAAAACATATTAAACTTAAAAGTTATACTTTAAATTGTTAAAATTGTTAAAACTAATAAAGTGTTGTATTTGATTAACAAAAAAAAATTTAATATTTGTCTACACTTTGTTTTGGTTATAAGTTTAAAACAAATTTACTTGTGAATTAAATAAAAAATATTTTTGTGAACTATAGGTCATACACTTGTAATAAATTATTTGATCTAAGAAATTTTAAATAATCTAATTCACCCCCCTCTTGAGATTACACACGTAATATCACATGGGTTTTTCGCGTGACCCAGAGTTTGGAACATGGCACTCTCGCCCATTAGCCTAGGTATGGGGCTTCTAATGACCTGATAGGTAATGATAAGTTCTGTACATTACTACAATAGCAAATGCCCCATAGTGGGAAAAATACTTCATTTATGGTAACTAACCCGAAGGGGCAAAGCACCTATCTTGCGCAAATTACTAGACTTTCACCGAGGAACAATTAAGGCCTGCATACACATGCATTGTTATGCTACATCTATAATTGAAAAGGCACACAGCATGACTATTGAAAATATTTGTATGTACACAGCTATGTACAAAAATTTAGGGCATGCAGCAACATCATCCATATATCCGTGGAAATCAACTAACATTTTGAAAATATTTTTCACCCTCTCCACTGGGCCATTTATACCAAGGCTTAACCCCTAGGGTTAGCTTCAAACATCAAAAGCCATATTTTTGCAACAAATTCACATTCTCTTTCGGTTTTTAAAACTCATTTTTTTGAAAAACACATGTATACACATCTACGAACTATGTAATAAACCTTAGGATAATAAAACATTCTTTTATCCTAACCAAACAAAGTTTTAACATGAAAACCGAACACCCATAGCATTTTAACGCGGTAAAAATGCCTATATATAATATGCATTTAATGCAAGAGAGTCTAGAATACTACTGTTAGGAGTTAAAACTCGAAGTTTTAACCACCAACAAAAAACTAAAGTCCCCGAAACAAAAATCCACACAAATGAACGCAAAGCTCTTGGTGAGGAGATCACCGAACCACCCTCAAACAGCTAAGATCCAAGTCCGAAGTAAGCTAAAATTTAGAGAGAAAGAAGAGGTTTTGGGTTGTGTATCAAGTAAGGCTTGTAGGAGAAGCTTTAGACCAAAGTCCCATGCCACTAGCTAACTTTATAGACTTCTCGCCAGATAAACCGCTCAAGCGGTCTAAAGACCAATCGAGCGGTCTTGCCCAAAAAACTTTCCATCTTCTGCTACGCGTTCAACAGGACTGAAATTGAGACCAACATGCATGCCTAACCAACACAAGCATAAAACATATAGAAACATATTTTTCCATAACAACTAAAATAATATACAACACGTAGAGAATATACACTACTAAATAGAAAGGAACCGAGTCGCACAACCCTTCAGACACCGCTCAACTTATGTCGACACTAGAGAACAAATGAGTCGACACCAAATCAGCACCAAGATTTAGATGCTTTCTTAAGTTCACAAATTGATCTCTTAAGCTTGCACAACATGTACTCCTAGCCCTTTACTATAAAATCGTCTAGTTATATTATATAGATATACTCGTTAAGACTTCCATTAAGGAAAGCTGTCTTGACGTTCATTTTTTAAATTTTGTAATCGAAATGAGCCACAATAGATTAAGAGAATCTAGATAGACTTAAGTATGGCTACTGGTGAAAAAGTCTCCTCACAATCGATCGCTTCTTTATGAGTAAACTCTTTTGCAACAAGTTAGCTTTAAAGGTTTCTACCTTCCCGTCTGCTCCTCTCTTTGTCTTATAGATCCACTTGCATCCGATGAATTTTATCTTTTAAGGTAGTTCTACAAGTTTCTACACCTGATTAGAGTACATAAACTCCATATCTGAATTCATAACCCTTTGCCAAAGTTCTGCATCTTTATCTTCGAGTGCTTCTTGTAGTTATAGGGTTTGGTATTCAGATCTTCTGGCATACTATCATAAGACTCTCCTAATAATATATACCGATCAGGTTAATGAACTACCCTCCCACTATAACGAGCCACTACATGCGTCTGTGTACTAGCAGTGACACGTTGTGCTGATTCTGAATCTTGTACACCATCATCCAAATACTACCCTGGTTGTAAAACCAGCATGTTAGTGGTATCACCCCGATCTAGTTCAAGGTCTACACGTGTCTCAATAATCCTTCCACTACGATGAGGCAATGGGATATCAATGACACTTTCTCATTAAGCTTTTCATGTACCACTGGTATTTCCTCTAAGCTCTTCTATAACATTTCTACTTATAAGCTTTTGGTCCATTGCATAATCTTCTTCTAAGAATTGGGCATTGGTACTGACAATGACCTTTTAATTCTTAGGTTTATAAAATAAATAACCCTTCGTTCTCCTAGCAATTCAGACAAAGAAACAAACATCTATTTTCAGTTGCAACTTATCTGTGTTCCCATTTAGCATATTTTCTTGACACCCCCAAATCTGAATATGTCTTAGACTCGGCTTGCGCCCAGTTCACAATTCTGTGGGAGTAGTAGGTACTGACTTAGAAATTACCAAGTTTAGAATATAAGCCGCTGGTTCTAATGCAAATCCCCAAAATAAATCGGGTAACACTGAATAACTCATCATAGATCTTTTCATCTCCATAAGAGTCATATTCTTTCTTTCTGCTACACTATTCTCTTGTGGAATGCCCTTTGCAGGCAATTAGGATGCAATCTCCTCTACTGACAAGTAGTTCCTAAACTCTCCGAAGAGGTATTTACCACCACGGTCAGACCATAGTGTTTTGATACATTTACCCAGACACTTCTCTATTTTTGCTTTAAATTCTTTGAATTTCTCAAAGTATTTAGACTTATGGTGCATCAAATAAATGTATTCGTACCTTGAGTAATGGCCAATAAAAGTGATAAAATACTCAAAGCCTTCTCTAGCCCGGATAGACATAGGTCCACATACATCCGAGTGAACCAGTTCCAATGGTCTTTAGCTCTATAGCCTTTAGCTGAAAATGGCCACCTGGTCAGTTTACCCTCCAATTAGGATTCACATACTGAAAGTCTTCCACTTTCAATAAACTCAAAAGTCCATATTCAACCAATTTATTTATACTTTTAGATTTATATGGCCTAGGCGTAAGTGTCAAAAATACGTTTGGTTCATTAAAGATGGTTTATTTCTCTTAAGTGGTAAATTAGATGTATTATTTAATTCATTCAGTTATAGTGTAGGAGAGATAAGAGTGATAATAAATGGATCATCCACTAATGTACCAAAACAAATAAAACTTTATTATTCTTAATAACCACAAATTTATTAAAATAAACAAAATATTCATCTTCAACCAATCTAGAAAAAAAATAAATTCCTTCTAATGAAAGGTACATAAAGACAATTTTTTAATATTAAAAACTTGTCTTTACTAAAACTAATAGTGATATCCTCCACTACAATTGCTGCCACCCTTGTATTATTGCTCATGTGTAGATATATCTCCCCATCACTAAGATGTTTTGGTTTATCGGAACCCCTACAAAGAATTATAGACATAATTAGCAACTCTCGTATCTACGCACTAAGTACTGGTAGACAACACCGCTAAATATGTTTCAACAACTAGTGAACAAAAAATACCTTAGTTGTTCTATAAGCTGAGAAAAACTAGACATTACTTCTTCTAGTGCTATGCCTGGTTAGAGTGAAAGCACTTTTTCTTCAGCTTTTTCACACCAACTTTTGGCCCATTAGTTGCCTTTGGACCTATGCCTCCCTAATTCTGAACATTTTTCTTCTTCTTGCCTTTCGGCTTAGATGTAAAATCTTTTTCAGCAACAAAAACATTACTTGACTTCTTAAGAACATTCTCAGCTATTTAAAGTTCTTTAAGTAGTTTTGCTAGGGAAAAACTGAGTTTATCTGTGGTATAGTTTCGACAGAACTACTTAAAGCTATCAGGAAATTATTGGAGTACAATATCGACCTGAATTTTTTCGTTAATTTCAGCTCGAAAGATCTGAAATTCATTTAGAAGACAGATTATCTTTAGAAGATGATCGCTCACTGAAGTGCCTTCAGCCATGTTTGTGTTCATCAGTGATTTCATGGCCACTTGCGTAGCCACATGATTTTGATCACCAAACATCTTTTTGAGGTTCATAATTATGTCATAGGCCCTGGGCATGGACTGATGCTGATGTTGCAATACATTTGGCATGAAAACCAAAATCTAGCAGTGAGCCATCTGATCAGCCTTTTACCACTTCTAATAAGCCATAGTTTTCTGTTCAGTCGCTCCCTCATCAGGTTGGTGGATAAATCTCTGATAATACAAACTTATAGTCCTCGGCAGTTAAAATGATATCTAGATTTCTTTTTCAGTCAACATAAGTAGGACTTGTGAGTTTGTTTTCTTTGAGTATAGTCGCGAGTAGATTGAAAGTCATTTAATCTTGAGAATCACATAATTAAAAACCATTAATTACAATGAGCAAAAACTTTAAATTTATTTTAAAATTAGTTCCCTCTACCATTTTAGAAAAAAAAATTTGCCAATAGCCTCGTATACCGTGAATAGCATGATTTGATGGGAAAATCGTCTACTATTCAACATTTGTCTAGATAGGCCAATTTCTATTAATTTTACTATCTAGACAATAGACCATACCAAGTAGAATTAAATAGCTGACATAGTTTTGGTCCTACAAATAATAGTAATGACTCAGATGGAGATCATACTATTATTTACAGTTAAGTATAAAATATTACTTAATTCCAAATCAATCGCTCTGCAATGAACATTTCATATGGAGATGTGATTCACACTAATAATTATCTAAAATTATTCCTAAAAAAAGTTTGTATCGGTGATACCATAATTAATTCTGTTTGATAGGAATGAAGACCCTATGTCAACACACAAAATTAATTAAATCCCTACAAACTAGTGATAAAGACCGTTGAATTTATCTGTAAATAAATTTCTTTACCCATTTAGTTTTTAAAATATTTTTAGGGTTGTAAAATCTATTTAATTTTAATAAATTTATAATTTTCGAAAAACACGCGTTATAAAAGATTTTTCTTTTAACCATCTTTACGTGTTATATATGTAACAAATAAAAATTTTAAATTATTTTTATTTTATAAAAAAATAAAATATTAGAATTTAATTTTATTTTCCTCTCACACATATTTTGAAAAAATAATTTATTTAAATTAATCCGTTTAATTAATTCTAAAATTTGAAATTAATCGACATGTTTTCCAAGATTCTAGATTTTTTAAATCCATCTTAAACACGTTTTTGAGTAACAAAATAAAATTTGAAAATTTTCTTTAACAAAATTAATTAATTAATTAATTTAAGAAAACTTAACTTTATTTTTACGTTACAAAAAAATTAATTTTGATAATTAATTACACTGAATAGAAAGAAAAAATCAAAATAAACATATATGCATTTAAATAAATAAATAATGTAATGCATATATTAAATATACGGGTATAATAATTATTTCGAACTTAAGAGCATAAGCACTCATAATAACCTGGAATGTGAATTAATTTATAAAGTCAGTAGAAAATTATTTATTCCAGCGCGGTCTTGTTCAATATACACAAATTGTACTAACACAATGAGTTGAAACATTTGTCGAAACAATTACAATTCTTCGTAATCAAAACAGGTCTACTAAAACACTATGTTATGTTGAAAAGATCTTGTAGCGTTTCAACATGAAAGATGTTAAGCCTAGACACCTTTGGAAATTCACTTCAAACTTTCAAAGGCATAAGGAGCTATCACTAAGGAAGAACGTAATTACGTGGCAAGGGTACCATACGAGTCAGTCGTGGATAGTTTGATGTATCCATGACCTGTATGAGGCCAGACATCGCTTATGCAGTGGGAGTAGTGAGCAGGTTCATATTAAATCTGGGCACGAAGCACTGGAAAGTAGTAAAGTGGATTCTAAGTATCTCAGGGGCACCACTGGGTATGCATTGTGTTACAAGGGCTCAGGAATTTAGCTAAAAGGGTATGTGGATTCTGACATAAGTGGGAAAATCGACAGTAGTAAGAGTGGGCATGTGTTTACCCTGGGTAGTGCAGCAATAAGATGGGTCTCCAAATTACAGAAGATAGTGACAATCTCTACCACAGAGTCAAAATATGTCGCAGCCACTGAAGTGTGCAAAGAGCTGATTTGGCTAAATATTTTCTTGAAAGGACTAAGAAGAGGTAGGACAAGTGTCAGCTGTATAGTGACAGTCAAAGTGTTATACATTTGGCAAAGAACTTGGTGTTTTATTCAAGGATCAAGCATATTAATATTAAGTATCACTTTATCCGATTTCAACTAAAAAAGGGGCAGCTAAATCTGGAGAAAGTTCATACAAATGAAAATCCTACAGATATGTTCACAAAAGTTATCATAATGGAGAAGCTGAAGGATAGTTTAGCTTATGTTGGTCTTCGGGCTTAGAAGATAGGAAGTTGGCTCACACAGGGTATGCTTAATTAGCGTTCTGAGGTGACAGTGGTCAGGTTTCTAGCTTGCAAAAGATTTGGAGTGGATTTACTTTAGATGGGAGATTGTTAGAGGTGAAGAAAGTCCTCTTACAAGGATATACTAATCGAGCGATGGGGAGACCGCTTGAGTGGTCAAATGTAGCTTGTAGTACTTTGCACAGTCTGGAACAAAAACTGAGAGCAGGGTTGACTGCTTGAGCGGCCCAGGCGAGAACAACGTTTTATAACACTACTTAGGTTTGTGTAGCCTATGTTTTTGTGTTGTTTTCTGAGTTCTCTTTGTCCATCTCAAACCCTAAAACTCTTGTAACTCATTTTATATTGAATATAGTGAAAGTATGAGCCCGTGAATGTAGGCACCTAATGCTAAACCATGTAAAACTCGTGTGTGCATCTTGGTGGATTTCTTATTCTCTTTCTTTTTTGTTATTCATTTGTGACTTGATTGCGTGCTTTAACAACGGTGACTTATAGGCTGGATTTAGTCAAGTTTTAATTCAAATTCACATGTAACTTGTAGTAAAAATTGTGAGTATTTGATAAAAATTATAACTTGTAGCTGAAATTAAAGAAAAAATAATTATAAGTTGTAGCAGAAATTGTGGGTATTTAAAAAAACTTATACTTTATAGCTAATACTAATAGTATGAAGTTAAAAACTATTAGTAATAACTTTACCAAACACCCCATTTGTGCTTTATATAATTATCATTTGTAAAATAACTTTAACTATTTTAATTATTTTTTCAGATGTTAGAGAACAAGAAAGACTAAGTAATGGTGGAGTACAACGGCTAATATAATGGAGTTATTGTTAAATACATAGGAGCTTGTGATTTCTAGCTCAATTATTCGACCATCATTTATTTTGGATGGTACTTTTGGCTTTAAACTCAAAATTTGTCTTAAAAATATTTTTGTTCACTTATGAATTTATTTTTGTTTTTACTTATTTAATTTTTATTTTTTAATATCTAGCTGTGAATGAATGAATGACATGAATACTTGCCCTCAAGGAATGACTTCAATTTTTTTTACAGAAATTAATGGGAATGAATATGGATAATATTGATATATTATTACAGAAAATAAATTGATATTTTTGTTATAAAAAATGAATGAATATTTTATTATAGAGAATGAATGTGATACTATTGACAACATTATTTGCATCGGGATTTAGCCGTATTTAAAGTATAATTTTATTTGCCATTGCAACTATACAGTAGCAAAAAGATAAAATTTTATAGTATTTATGATAGCTACAACACAGTCGAAAAAATAGTCACGACGGCGTTAACACGGTTGCCAATGTATTTGCGACTATAGCGATGACCTAGTTGCCGTAGCAAACATTTTGTTTATAGTCATCCTTTCTTGTATATGCATCAGTGACTTTCCATCTCAAAAGGTATGCCTTGTCGTCGTAAGCATTTGCGGCAACATAGCGCCGTCATTAAAACCCCTTTTGTGACCAAGACAATTGCCTCCCCCATTTGTCGTTGCTAAGCCGACGCAAATATTTTTTGCAACGGCAATTTTAGCTTTTCAACGGGATAAGGACAATGCAAAAAAGTCTTTTCTATTAAAAAAATTAGAGTGATTTTTATGCGTACCAATTTTTTTTCTTGGAATAAGAAGGGAAAAAATTTAGTGAATTTTTCGAGATGCCAAGCGCTTTACCTTAAAAAAAATAATTTTTTTTGTAAAGAAATTCAGCTTTCTAAAAATGACAAACAGAAGTTCAATAGAGTTGAGACTTTCTTCAACCTCTAATTTTTTATTCAGCCCAATTATATGATTTATAGTACAAAACAGAACGGTCTTATGACACCTCATAGTATTTATTCAACAGTCAAAATTATCCAAACTTATATTCAACGACAATTAGTACCATTTCAAAAAAATATTATCACTCTCCTTATTTAATGCAGTTAGTTTAGATAAATATCACATCTCTCCTCATTTAATACCATCTTTTTTCTTATTTTTCTCTTCTAAAATAATATCATTTCTCTTTACAAAAAAAATAACTTTAGATAAATATAATTTAAAAATACTTTTTAGTTTATATTTGATATAAAAAAATTTTGAAACTTTTTGTAAAAAAAATAAAACGAAATCTTCAAGATTTTTTTTTCTTTCTAAAAAATAAATTTATTTTATTTAATATAAAAAAATTTGTATTACGTGACAACTTAAAATGTATCATTTTTTTACAAAAACTAATTACTATTTTTTTGGAGAAAATCAAACAAAGCGATCTTATATGACACATCATATTTTTGATCTTGATATTGAAATTGTTTAAAAATAGTTATCAACGATTTATAATGAAAGAAGTTAAAAAAAACTTTTCTATATTTATACCTATCTCGGGACATACGGATGAAAATCAAAAAAATAAGAAAGCTTTTAGCATATGGAAGGTTGGAAGGAAATAAGAAAGCTTATTCTCTTTCTTTGCCTATTCAAAACATACGCCTTTTCCTTATCCAACATACGAAAAGATGGAAGGAAATTAGAAAGATAATTATTAAAATTAGTTATTCTTTCATCCATTTTCATTTGAAATTTAATTTTTTTAAGAATTATCTTTTTGATATTTAAAAATAATTTATTTTTGTTAATTAATGTTTTGGTTAAGAGCATTTGAAAAAAATAATTAACTTTAATTAATTTAAATTATATTGACAGTCCTTTTAGGCACGAATTATATCTAGTACGTTAATAAAGCACAATTCAAACTCTATGCCACGCCCCAAACTAGGTAACAACGCCACATACCCATTAAGAAGTATGCAAGCTTAAGAACTAACAAACAAAATTCCTCCTCAATATAAAAACTCAATTAAAATCTAAGAATAAATCTAGTCTAATATCTCCAAAAAAATATATATAATCTAAGTCGATATCCAAAAGAAACTCAGACAATTCTAATTAAAATCTATTATATATTCTCTGTCCAGATAAATAAAATAGAATAAGCATACTCTCAACACTCTCCCAAAAATCCCGCGCAACTCTACTCTTCAGGATTTGTAAAAAAAAGTAAAATACATAATGAGTTCGACAACTCAGCAAATCATCATCTACTACCATTGTTAGCTAGATCAAGTATATATATATATATATATATATATATAAGAAAAACAAAAGTTATTTCTTTTTCTTCTAATATTCGATTAGTGGAAGACAAGTTTAGTTACAAGAAATCATAAGAATTAAAACAGTTTCACGTATTTTTTTTTTCAACAGAACAACAAAGTATTTCAATGAGTAAATGTAAAAGAATTGGATATTAAATGATTTGATAGTCCGATAATTTGATTTGTATAACTCAAGTCTAAAACGATTACGGCCACATTAGTCCGTAACAAGGCCCTAGAACCACATATAGGCCCGTGTTTAAACTTCAAAAGAAACTAATTTCTGTGCCAATATTTAACCCCAATTGGTTAGGGTTCAGATCATAGTCAGACAATAGTCATATTCAAAATTAATCAAATAAGATCACAATAATCTTTTCTAAAAATATTTTTGAATATCTTAAAACTTATTCAGAATTTCATACTTGATCTGTTTTTTTTCTTAAAAAATGAGTAAAAAACAATAAACAGATTTTTCTCCAAAAAACGGAGATGCTCGGAAGATTTTTTTTTTCAATAGAGATATTCAAAATAATTTTAGGATTGAAAAATACTAACAACGCTACTTACTTTCTAGCAAAACCTCCTTGAATACTTCTTGTTGGAATCTGTGAATTTCATTGGCCATGGAAATTCAGATTTCAATAGCTGGATCAATTATAATTGGATTGGCCATTCAATTGCAATTGATGCCTGGAAACCAACAGCTTGAAGGCTATTGATTTCAGGGGATAACCT
>JAOTRH010075703.1:0-17568 GCA_034768845.1 Heliamphora exappendiculata | reverse complement strand
ATGAATAACCTCGGCCCAATAGATATGTTGTAGTGGGCCGACCTGTTGACGGAGGAAAAACAAATCACTATAGTTCAGCCCTGAGTTCGGCCATGAGCCACATTTAATGGTCTGACAACGCATTAAATGTGATGTAACCGTGGACAGAGTAAAATTAAATGCGTTAGGGCCGAGCGCCCCCGTCATCAAGTGCCCTATAACCTCATGGGGAGCGTTAGAGATAGAAAGGGGCTTGGCCTAACGGGCGACCGAGCTAATCACTTTTATGGCGGTATGACCGTGACGGGACATGTACTATTGTCAGGTGACAGAGCAGGTGTCAGGTAGCAGAGCAGATTTGAGGGGACGTGTGGCAGGAGAGGCAATCATGAGATAGGAGGAGGGAGATTGCATTCTCATATACTATATAAGGGGAGAAGAAAGTCTCATACGAGGCAGGTAACGAGAAAAACGATCATAAACATATTTTTCAGAATGTTATTCTTCAATTCTCCCTAACTTGACCATTGGAGTGGCCTTCGGCAGGGTGCCGCTGGGTAGTTCACGTGTGTGTCCCTTTTGCAGGTTAGCGATCGGCGGATGCGATCGAGCTGAGTTCAACCCATCAAATAAATGTAATTTGCGGGGCGACCCTGCACATTTGGCGCCATATGTGAGAATCCAGTGAAAATCAGATCGCTGTATCCATGGCCACACCGTCAAAGATGCCTACCGTCCTCGATGAGCACGGTACACCACGCACTGTGGACGAGAGCATGGATCAAAGAAGGGAGGGAAAGGGCCACCTCCGTGGGGAAGCCAGAACACTTGAGCGCGACGTAGACCAAGAGGCCACACTCCATGCCATGGGGCAAGAGATCCTAAGGCTCAAAACAACCTTGAAGAGTCAAGGGCAAGACCAACAAGCCCAGTTGGGCAGTTCCCATTCCGGGGAACCAAGAGTGTCTTGTCTAAGGAGAAGGGAAGGAAGAGAAATGCCAAATTCGGAGCTGGGACAGATTCTCAAGGAATTCGCTAGGCCCGCCAAGCAAGAAACAGAATCAAGCACGGAGGGAAGCAGCTATACGCCGAGGAAATCCAAAAGAGGTAAGGAGCCACGACGTAGGGACGTGGTATCAGAATATTACAATACGGCTGAACCAAACGAGGTATGGGCAGAGGTAGCCACGCCTTTCTCTGAACGCATAGAGTGAACGGATCCACCTATGAGTTTCTCGTTACCAAGATTCAAATCTTATGAAGGTCATTCCGACCCTCACACACACATCAGTCATTATAGACAGATGATGACGTTATGGAGTGGAAATGATGCACTTATGTGTATGGTCTTCCTGTCCACCCTGGGCGAAGCAGGCCTGCGGTGGTTCGATCGTCTTCCACCTTGTTCGATAGCTAGTTGGAATGATTTGCACAAAGGATTTGAGGCACGATTCGTCACAAACACAAAAATCTCGAAAGAGATAGACTCCCTTATGGCACTACGGCGAGGGAAGAGAGAATCGTTGCGAGATTACACAAAGAAGTATTGGGAAGTCTACAATGATATTGAGAATTACAATGAGAAATTGGCAGTTGCCTCGTTCAAGCATGGGCTTCAGCCAAGCGGCAAATTAAGGAGCTCCCTTACCAAAAAGCCACCCCAGGATATCTCGGCATTGATGAACCGAGTAGAGCAGTATATAAGGGTGGAGGAGGATGTTGGGAGAGTGGAAATCGAAGTAAAGAAAGCCAAGTCCGGAGAGGATGAAACGACGCAGTCCGGTAAAGGCCAGAAGACCGAGCCTAGTGCCCATGAACAAAAGGCTTAGACCCGCACTGCCTGAAACGCCCATTCGATTGGCCGCAGATCCCAGAATAGCAGTACATACCATCTTCAAGAAATCCATTCACAAAATCTTGCCTCACATCCGGGACTGGCCCTATTTCCAATGGCCTGAGAGATTGCCTGATTAGGTTATCCAGTCGGCAATAGAGAGGGGCATCAGATGAAGGTGTTCCTATCACCGAGAACGAAGTCACAAGGGTGAAGATTGTCGGGCATTCAAGAAGCATTTGGAAGATTTGGTGTGACAGGGGCATCTCAAGGAGTTTTTAGAGGGAACGGAGGGTCAAAAATTCCCCACCATAACTAGGACCGAGCCCCCAAATAGGGCAATAAACCGCGGTGTCATCAACGTAATTCATTGATTGACTGGAACCGAACTGAAGATTTCTCTCCGAGTCCAGATGAGGAGGCTGGGGGATATAGCCGAAGTAATGAAAGTAGAAGCGAGAACAGGAAAATGAGCCAGACAAGATGCCATCGAGAGCATTTCGTTTTCGAAAGAAGACCTTGACTGGGTCTAACACCCTCATAACGACGCCTTGGTGATATCCCTGTCCATCTTAAATTTTGAAGTTAAACGGGTGCTGGTCGACCAAGGAAGTTCGGTCGAAATCATGTATTATGACCTCTTTCGGAAGCTCGGTCTCGCAGCCGAGGACCTGCTCCCGTCTAGCACTCCACTTGTTGGTTTCAATTCCCAGACGGTTTAGCCCTTGGGAAGGGTCTCTGTGCCAGTAAAAGTAGGAACAATCAAACTTCTTACAAGTTTCTTAGTAGTGGACGCTCCGTCGGCCTACAACGCCATTTTGGGTCGACCTTGGCTACATGAGTTGAAAGCCGTCCCCTCAACGTATCATTTGGTGCTGAAGTTTCCCACTGAAGCAGGGGTAGAGCTTGTGTATGGAGATCAGGTTGCCGCCAAACATTGTTTTGTTGCAGCCTTAAAAGATGAAGAGCTAGCCGAAGCGAAGATCGTAGGGACGACCGAGATGCCTGCCCTCTAAGATGTCGGGGCAGAAGCTCAGAACAAAGCTGTAGAGAAGCTCGAATCGCTTCGGGTCGATCAAGACAAGGAGGAAAGATGTTTCCTAGTTGGCTCTGCAATGGCCGAGCAAGAGAAAGAGGAGTTGCTTCGTTTGCTCCAACGAAATTTAGAAATATTCGCCTGGAACCCATATGAAATGCCGGGGGTTGACCCCACCTACATCTTGCATGCGTTACATGTTGATCCTTCATTCAAGCCAGTGAAGCAGAAAGGACGACGCTCGGCACCGCACCATGCTAGGGCAGTGGAAGAGGAGGTGAGAAAGCTGTTGGAGGCAGGGGCCATCAAGGGAGTTCAGTATCCAGAGTGGCTCTCCAATACTGTAGTAGTCAAGAAGAAGTGTGGGAAATGACGGGTGTGTGTGGACTTTACCAATCTAAATAGGGCTTGCCCAAAGGACAGTTTTTCTCTCTCGAAGATTGACCAGCTTGTGAACGCGACGGCAAGACATCAATGCATGAGTTTTCTAGATGTCTATCGAGTGTATCACCAAATCGCCTTGGATCAATATGACGAAGAGAAGACTGCATTTACCACCCCTAGAGAAACTTACTGTTACAAGGTAATGCCGTTCGGCCTCAATAGCGCCGGGCCAACCTTTCAGAGGCTGATTACGAAGATGTTTGCCAAAGTTTTGGGGGAGACGATGGAGGCATATATAGACGATATGGTGGTAAAGTGAAAAATCAAGGGGAATCATTTGGCCAACCTCAAAAGGGTATTCGATATCTTGAAAGTCCATCGCCTACGCCTGAACGCTGCCAAATGCGCGTTTGGGGTCGGTTCAGGAAAATTCCTCAGATTTTTGGTCACTAACTGAGGGATCGAGGCCAGCCCAAACCAGATTAAAGACATTCTCAGAGTCCAGAGGCCGAGCACCATGAAAGAGGTACAAAAATTGACTGGGATTATTGCTGCATTAAACATGTTTATTAGCCGAGCTGCTGACAAGTGTAGACCATTCTTTTTAATGCTAAAGAAGGGAGAGAAGTTCTGCTGGAGCGAGGAGTGCGACCAGGCGCTAGCGGAGTTAAAAGCATACCTATCATCTCCACCACTGCTCTCTACGCGCAAAGAAGGAGAGGTGTTATATCTTTACTTGGCAGTATCCCCGCACGCTGTTAGTGCTGTACTCGTGAGGGAAGAGGGCAATCAGCAAATGCCAGTGTACTATGTCGGCCATACCCTATCAGGGTCGGAAATGAGATACCTACCCTTGGAAAAACTTGCTTGCGCGCTTGTGATCGCGTCGCGAAAACTACAGCATTATTTCCAAGCTTATGCCATCATTGTTCTCACTAAATACCCGTTGAAGGCTGTGTTCTCGAAGGCCAACTTGACTGGACGGATGACCAAATGGGCCGTGGAATTAGGAGAGCATGATGTCACCTTTCGACCCAGGACTGCTATCAAAGCCCAAGTACTGGCTGACTTTGTTGTTGAGTTCGCTAGAAAGGAGGTCGAAGGGCCTGGAATGGTCGAACTCTTTGAAACTCCATACCCGGAGGGAATATGGAGTCTGCACGTAGATGGGGCCTCCAATAGCCGAGGTTTAGGGGTAGGGGTGGTTTTGGTGTCTCCGGACGGCCTGGTAATCAAACAGGCATTGCATCTTGGTTTCTCCGCCACGAATAATGAAGCCGAGTATGAGGCATTAATAACAGGGTCGGGAACAGCGACGACACTAGGAGTCAAGACATTGGAAGTCTTTAGTGATTCTAAACTCGTGGTTAACCAGTTAAATGATGAATACGAAGCCAAGGATGCAAGAATGCCCAAATATCTCTTAAAGGTAAGGGAAATTATGGCACACTTCTCAATAATCAAAATACGGCAAATAAGACGAGCTAGCAATGGACATGCCGATAGTTTGGCTCACCTTGCTTCAACTACGGTAGGAAATGGAGTAAGGACAGTGGTAGTACGATTCCTACCACGCTCCAGCATTTATGAATCACATGAAGGGAGTGAGGTCCTCCCAACGAGGCAGACACCGTCTTGAATGGATCCCATTATTTCATTTATCAAGGACGGTACACTGCCGACCGACAAGAAACAAGCTCACAAGGTTCGATTTCAGGCAACTTTGTTATGGCTATCTCAAACTGACAAGCTATACCGACGATCTTACATTGGACCATATATTTTGTGTGTGCATCCTGACCTAGTAGATACTTTGCTCTATGAGATCCACGACGGGGTCTGTGGGATTCATACGGGGGGCCGATCACTGGCCCACAGGGCCCTTTCACAAGGATATTGGTGGCCTTATATGCAAAAGGATGCGCAGTAATATGTGAAGAAATGCGAGAAGTGTCAGCTCTTTGCCCCTTTGATTCATCAACCTGCAGAGAAGCAGAATTCGTTGGCCAGCCCCTGGCCATTCGCACAATGGGGATTGGATATAATAGGCCCGTTTCCCCGACCGCTCGGGAATAAAAAGTTCATGGTGGTGGCGACTGATTATTTTACCAAATGGATAGAGATGGAGCCACTTGCCAACATACGAGAGACAGATATGAAGAAGTTCGTATGGAAGAGCATTGTCACTAGGTTCGGCATCCCCCACGCCCTCATTTCAGACAATGGGACACAATTCGATGGGAAATTATTCCGAAACATTTGTGTCGAACTGAAGATAGAGTTCTACAATTCTATGCCGACATATCCGTAGTGTAATGCACAAGGAGAGTTTTCAAATAAAACAATCCTGGCTGGCATCAAAAGAAGACTGGATAAAGCAAAAGGAAGGTGGCTGGAGGAACTCCCCCACGTATTATGGGCTTATAGAACGACTCCAAAAAGATCAACTGGTGAAACTCCGTATTCGATGGCTTATGACACCGAAGCTATGATTCCCCTAGAAATCGGCCTGCCTATAATGAGGTCAGACGATTTTCACCTCGAGCAAAATGATGAACTGTTGGCCAGGGAGTTAGACTTAGTGGAAGAAAGGAGAGAAGCGGCGCTACTCAAGATAAGGTCTTATCAGTAGGAGATGAGTTGGGACTACAACAAAAGGGTAAAACCGAGGGGATTCATCCCTGGAAGCCTTGTGTTGAGGACGGTAATGGGCAACGCCAAAATACCAGGCGACGGGAAGCTGTGACCGAACTGGGAAGGACCCTATAGGGTGAGGTTGGTTGTAGGTAGGGGTGCCTACTATCTGGAAGATACAGAGGGAAAAGAGGTTCCCCGGCCATGGAATTCGGCTAATCTGAAGGCTTTCTATCATTAAACAATGTCCACCTCGTATTTTTACTTTTGTATATTCGTACGTCGTACGATGTAAGTCCAAGATGTAATGAAAAACTCCATTTTGGCTATTTTAACGTGGCTGTTGTAATGGTTTGACAGGGTTTCTAACAACCCCTCCCAAGATGGAGGCCAGATTGGCCTGAGGATGGAATATCCTCACAAAAGTTTGAATAACTCACAGGGTTCTGAATAACCCCTCTAGAGATGAAGGCCAGATCGGCTTAAGGATAAAACATTGTTTCAAGGGTGGTTAACAACCAAAGGGTGGAAAGAGGTCGAGTTGGCCTAGAGGTAGGATATCCTCTTACTAACGAGTTCAAAAGGCAAAAAGTACATTTATTCAATTGACGAAAATTTTTCATTTATGCTTGAAAGATCCATACATTGGGGGCAGCAGGCAGCATGGCCGTACAAATCTCAAAATGGCCGATGCTGCGCACTTAGCATAACAGGATACATGTAGAAAAAGTAAAGAAAAAGAAAAGCATAACATGATACATGTAGGAAAAGTAAAGAAAAAGATAGAGTTGTAGGTTCAGTTCAGTTCAGCGGCCTTCGTTCACCACTTCTGGGTCAGCTCCAATGCGTTCTTCCCTACCGCCATCCGGAATCTCGACGACTTCCGTCCCAGCGAATGTATGACGGCTGGCGGCGGCGTCTTGAAGATCCCCAAGTCGGGGTAGGGGGAATTCAGGCGGAGCATCATGATCGGTAGCTTGCGTCTCGGCCATTTGTTCCTCGGCTGCTGCTGCGGCATCTGCGTCAGTAGGGGGCTCTCCCCAAATAGGGGAGTCCAAAGGGACTCCAGCCCTTTCTAAGGCCTGCTTATAGCCAATGGCTAAAAGCTCAGCCTTCAAGCTTAGGACCTCTTCGGAAAGGTGAGCCCCACATTCATCCCAGCCTTGTTGCCAGAGCTGGTCGTCTCATTCCGTTCTTGACGCTTCAAGATCGGCCGCTATCTTCTTTTGTGCTTCGGCTTTAGCTTGGGTAGCCTCTATCATAGCACCGAGCTCGACATTCGCGACTACCAGGGCAGAGGCAGCCTCTTTGGCTTTCTTTTCTTCTTGTTGACAAGTCTTCAGTCTGGCCTCTACACCCTGTAAGGCCGAGGTGCTGCGAGCTTGATTAGCTTCCAACTCTTTCACCTGCTGAGAAGACAGTGTGAGCGCCTTAGAAAGTCTCTTCGTCTCCCTGGATAGCTCGGCATATCGGTCATGAAGTACCGTGATGGCCTGCATTTGCTATTTAATAAAACAAAAAGGAAGAGAAATACAAGGTTAGCAAATGAAGTCATAACTTTAGCGGCATGAAAGTAGAAGTGTGAGATGACTTACCCCAATGCCGAGCTGATAAACTCGGTCGAAGAGTGCCGGAAGTGACTGGTTAGAATGGTCGGCCACGTCCAATGGGAGGGACAAGCCTTTGGCAAGGCTCTGAGCCACCGAGCCTGTTTTGGAGCTGTCGGCCAAGTTGACAGGTCGGCCATCGACGATGAACTCCGAAAGCCATGGGGCTGGGGGCACGCTCTCGGGCTGAGTTCCTATTTCGACGGCTCCCTCAGCAACAGGAAGGCCGTCGCCTCATATTAAACGACGGCGTTGAGCAGGGCGCCCTCATGGGGGAGATAAGCTCGGCCTCCTCACTGATTGAGGGATCTCGGCCATTGTTTATGCATCGATCAGAGGTGGAGAAGTTGGAGGGATCTGTGGAGCCAATGTGGGTGGTGATGGGAGAGAGGGTGCAGCGATGCGTACTGTCGGTCTGGCAGAGGTGCTGGCTGTCCCCTTACCGAGAACGGTAGCACGAAGGTCGAACGTTCTTTGCCTCGGCATTTTTGCTTCTTTCTCTAGTGCTTGAGAGTTGGAGTTGGACGGAGAACGTGCGGGGGAAGCCGGTGGATCTTGATGCCGAACTCCTCTATGTCGAATCACACGACGGTAGCTCGGCGTATGTCCCAATAGATCAGGGGTCGAACGGGTCTCACGAATATTAGGCACCGTTGAACTTCCCGAAAATGGCTTGCCTCTTTTTCTGTTTCGCTAAGGAGGCCGCTGCAAAACAAAAAGAAAATGTGCAAAGATACATTGAAAAGATAGAATGCTATGCGAATGGAAGAAATAGAAAGGAATGTGGCCGAATCGGCCTGGACTCCCTGGGACCCTGGGGATGGAACGACTAGCAAGTCCAGCGTGGTTGGCTTGAAACTCGAAGTCCCCTCCAACCAAGATCAAGTCGTCAACATGCTTGTCTGACTCCAGGAGGTCGTGCACCATTTGCTAGGTGGCACTCCTTTGGCGAAGGTAGTAGGTACGGTCATAATGGACTAGGGTATAACTATGAAAATTTTTAGGGATACCTAGGTTTAACCCTTATCGGCGGTTGATTTCGGCCACCCCCATTACGACCCTAAAAAAGTTGATGGAAACCTCTTGGGGAGTGAGGCGACAGGTGGCCAAAATCTCCCTGAGCAAGGGGCCAACGGGGAATCGAACCCTTGCCTCTACGATGGCCGCGATGGGAAATTCTACCTCGTTCCCCCTGGGTCGGAAGAGAGAACCACGAATGTCGGGATCACAATAACGTAGGGTCACAGATGGAGGGATTCGATACCTGGCCCTGAATGCGGTCAAGGCCGAGGGGGTGTTCACCTTTTTCATGAATTTTTCCTTCCTTCTCGCCATGTTATTCCCCAGAAAGGAGATGGGGAGTATAGGGAGTATGGAGGAAGAAAACCAAAAAATTAGAAACCCAAAAACCCAGAGATCCAGAAACTGTTGAATAAGGAAACGGAAAGAACGAAGGGAAGAGAGGTAAACTTAGGCGTCTTAGGGCACCGTCAGTGACTTAAACCCGGAGTCAATGGGATTCGACGGCGACGTCGAGTGGCGTCAAGGCAGGGGCTCTGCAACTCGCTGAGAAGTTTAGTTTAGGAAGAAGATGACAGGAATGGCGAGAATGGAAAAAGGGAAAGGCGAAAGCGATAGCTACGAGCCTCATTCATAGGGGAATGGGGATATTCGAAGCGCCAACGGCAACCTCGGAAAAATAAAACGTCATCATTGTCTCCTTGGAGAAGGGAAATGCGCATTGGTGGGACCCTATGAGACTTCGACACGTGGCGCACTTTAAATGTAAGTGGTGGCGCATTGAAAGGGGTTGCGGCGGGAACAATTTAGAGGAAAGAAATCAATCAGCTCCCCCAATGCATAGCAAGAGAAGAGCTGAGGGGCAAATGAAGGGTGGTCGGCAAAAGTCCGAACCCAGAGGGGTGGGCCGGGACCCAAGCCCAAATGGGGGTGGTCTAGAAGGGGCAGTTTGGATGAATAACCTCGGCCCAATAGATATGTTGTAGTGGGCTGACCTGTTGACGGAGGAAAAATGTATCACTATAGTTCGGCCATGAGTTTATCCCTGAGCCACGTTTAATGGTCTGACAACGCATTAAATGTGATGTAACCGTAGGCAGAGTAAAATTAAATGTGTCAGGGCCGAGCGCCCCCGTCATCAAGTGCCCTATAACCTCATGGGGAGCGCTAGAGATAGAAAGGGGCTCGGTTCGATCGACGGCCGAGCTAATCACTTTTATGGCGATATGACCGTGACAGCACATGTACTATTGTTAGGTGATAGAGCAGGTGTCAGGTAGCAGAGCAGATTTGAGGGGACGTGTGGCAGGAGAGGCAATCATGAGATAGGAGGAGAGAAATTGCATTCTCATATACTAAATAAGAGGAGAAGAAAGTCTCTTACGAGGCAGGTAACGAGAAAAATGATCATAAACATATTTTTCTGAATATTATTCTTCAATCCTCCCTAACTTGACTATCGGAGTAGCCTCCGGCAAGGTGCCGCATGGTAGTTCGCGTGTGTGTCCCTTTTGCAGGTTAGCGATTGGGCGGATGCGATCGAGCTGGGTTCAACCCATCAAACAAATGTAATTTACGGGACGACCCCACACAATATATATCATATCTTTACTTGAAAAGATAAATATGCAACTTTAAAAAATAATTTCATCATTAATCTAATAATTCGGTGCACCTTTTAAAATAAACATAATTATGAAATTCATTTCTCGCACTAATCATATCTCATTAGTAATTCTAAAAATAGTCTCATCATCTCATTATCAATTTTACTAAAACTACACCTATCGGGGGTAAAACTGAAAACCCAAAGATTGTGGGATTTTCAGTCAAAAATTTAAAAAAATAAATTTTAATGCGCAAGATTCATCAATAAAAAATTTAACGCGCGAGATTCAATAACTTACAATACAGATAAATTTATATGTAATGCATACAGATAAATTTATATGTCGTCTTATTTTATGCAAGACAGATAAATTTATTTGTATTCTTTATACAAATACATTTATCTGTGTATTTTTAAAACATGTATCATGTATACAGATAAATTTATCTATCTTGTATACATAAACAGATAGATAGATTTATCTGTATAAAGAACACCATGTCTTTTCAAAACACGTATAAAGTACACAGATAAATTTATTTGTATGCTTACTTAGGCAAGACAGATAAATTTATCTGTGCACATTTTCAAAACACGTATAAAGCACACAGATAAATTTATCTATCTTAAAAATGCATATGTTTCGAAAATACACAGATAAATTTATCTGTTCTAGGGTCTAATTGGATCATGCGCGTTAAAACTGGACTCCGTGCGTTAAAAATTTTGTTGGTGGATGAAAAATAAAATTGCCGCTACTTTAAGGATCTAAACTAAATTTTCAAAGATTGTATATATAATTTAAGCCAAAAAAGAATTTGGGCAGACAAGTGTCGAAACAGGCTCCAAATAATTATTTTTTGATATCGAACAATAAAAAATATAAACTCAGTGTAACTCTCAAAGTTAGAATATGATTATACCTTCAAAATTTGGTTGGATTGATTTCGTTTACTGCGATAATCTTTAATCAATAAATTGCTACTGGTTTTTTACTAGAAGTCAATTCACCAAACAAGCCTTTTGTTACATTCCTGAGTGCTAAGATCATGATTGTAATGTGAGTTACATTTTTTTGTGTTATTCAAAATTTCTATTGACTAGACTTAAGTTTTTAAAGATGTGAAAACTCTAGTCTTGAAGCCAATTGTCTGAATTTTAAAACAAGGGTTTATAACTGCACTCTTACAAGTTAGAGTAGGGACCTATGGAGTAAATAAAACATGAGCTCCTAATGTAATTATAAAATTTTATCTCAACTCAGAAGTAATTTTATAATAACATAAATTACAATTCATTCAACTAAAGAATTATAACTGCACTCCCAGCCCTATTCTCAAAATTGAATTATTCGAGCTCTTATTAGAAAATATTTATTTATTTTTTTCACGTTAAATTTATCGATACCTGCCGATTAAATTAAAATACTGACATTTTTATTTAATCAGTTTCTTCGAAAAATTCTTAAGACATTCTACTTAACTTATTTGATATACCGAATTATAAAATTCACCTGTAGAGTTTGATACGGTCAAAACTTATAAGTTTACTTAAGGGGACATCATCAATCTCGATTACAGAACGCGAATTCATCAAATAATTAATAACTCCCATATAATTAATGCTGTAATTTAATTCACCAAGATTATAAACTAGTAAAATATTGCATTTTTTAATGAATCAAAATAACGAACATTAAATATACATATCTAATAATTATTTCGGGATTAAAAGTATAATCACTTATAATAAATATATGGTGAAAATTAATTTATATAATTAGTATAAAATTAATTATACAAACGCGATCATGTTCAATATACACAAAGTGTACTATCATAATGAGTCGAAACAATTGTCAAAATAATTACCGTTTCATGTAATCAAAACATATTTACTAAAATATTATACTACATTTCTACCGATAGCATGTCAAATTTCATCAAGAATGTGAACAAAAAAATTATATTATACAAGAACTGATAATCTAGTCTTCTGTGTGTAAACCAAACTCTGCACACTAGATTAACTACTATGTAGAATAAAAGACACAAATGCACAATATTAAATAAATAATAAAACGCATACATTTTTTCATTAAGATTCTTATAAAATGAAAAAATTAATTTTATTAATAAATAAAAATAAATACTAAAAATCCAAACAAATTTTAAGTATTCAGCCCTCGTAACACCCGAATAATTAAACATGGCCAAAGCATACAATACATGAATTGATTTTTGAATGAATATTTTCATTAATTCATAACCAATCACAGATGAATTTACAAGTACATTGATCGATTCAAAACGAAAATTACAAATATTCATAATTAAGGCCTATAGTACTTCGTCAATCATTTTCTCAATGTCTATTAAATGTCTGAATTTTGAACTTATCAATTGGGTATCTAAATTATTTGTTTTGATCGATTAACACCTGTCAATTGGTTGAAATCAAATTATTTAAATACTTAATTAATAAAATTAAAAATTCAGGTGTTTAGATATTGAGTCAATAGTTTTGAGCTTTTTCAATAATTTGCCCAATAATAGTTTTGTCCTTTTATTGGTATGCCATATATTGGAGTGGGAAAAAAACTTACCATTTATAAATTTTTGGGACCCGTTTGGTAACATTTAAGTTTATTATTATTTTTATTTTCAACATTATCACACATTATAAATGAAAACACGTTCGATAGTTATTTATTTTACAAAAATATAAATAATTTTTAAAATTTACAAAATTTTTATAAACGTAAAAAGTGTTTTCATTTGTTTAAGCAGTTTCTCATTCTCTTATCTCTTTCTCTCCTCCATCATTTATGACTATTTATTTCTTACTATTGTTATTGGAAAAAATCTCCGATCATCACATCTAACCACAATATTTGATTATTATTTTCAATTACTATATCTGTCTATTACCTCAACCACACGCTTTTTTCATCAACTGCTACCTCCATTTACTGTTGCTATTCATTATCATTATAATCACTACTTTCAGCCATCATAATAAAAATATATTTTATATTTTTATTATAAACAAAAAAAGAAACTGCAAATATTACTAAACCAAACCTCTTTTTTTTTAGTGAGAAAAACGACCTACTTTATTTGTTTATTCTTTTTAACCAAACAACCAAAAGAGCCCAAGATTGACAATAAGAACATAATAATCTGGCTCAATGAAAGCGATTGGAGTTATTATGGCATATAATTCAAATTCCTTTGAGAGTACTGAGGTCAGAAACTAGCTTTATTCCCGTTGCTTGCCTGCAATGCTTGCGGAACGTCAGCAAGCTATAGTCATAAGCATGTATTTGCGTTAGCTTATTTTTGTAATTTTTTAATTTAAAAATTAAAAATAAAATTATTCGGTTTGATTTATTAGATATTTTTTTTACTTTTTTATATTTTTTCTCAATAATTTGATATATATATATTTACAATAAAAATTAAAAAATTTAAAAACTACTAAAAAAAAGTAATTCAAACACAGGCTATGAGTCAAAGATTAATTTTCAAGTTCTTGTCCTTTGGGATTTACAAGTGTTGGGTATATATTTGAGATAATGTTTTGCACCAAATTTTAATGGGATAAGAATAATATGAAGAAATAAAACAATTGCTTTGAGGGCTTTTTTTTTTGGTTTCCTTTTTTAATTGGAAGACCACCACTTGCCAACTTCATTTGCTTAAATATAAATATATATATATATTAATTCATTTGGTTATGGCTTAAAATTGGGTTTTTTAAATATTTACGTAATGATTTAAAAATTATTTTTAATATAATGAAAGTGTTTGGCAAAATTAATACTTGTAGTTTTTAATTTTCTACTATTAATTTTAAAGGTAAATTACACTGATCTTTCCTAAGGTTTATCAAAATATCAATCACATCCTATGTGATTTTCAAAATATCACTAACCTCTCATCCGGATTTATTTTTGCATCAAATTAGTCAAACTGTCAATATTTTCGTTAATTTTAACGAAAATACTGTTTAAAAAAAATATATATATTTTCTAATTATTTTGTGTTTGAAACATTTTATTATTATAATTAGAAAATATTTTTATTTTATTTTTATTTTTTATTAAAAAAACAGTGTTACTGTTTTTTAGAAAAAAAAACTGTTTTTAAAAAAAACTGTTTTTTATTAAAAAAAAATAGTGTACTGTTTTTTAGAAAATAAAAATAAAAATAAAAAAAATATTTTCTAATTATAATAATAAAATGTTTCAAACACAAAAAATAATTAAAAAACAATTTTTTAATTTTTAAACAGTGCTTTCATTAGCTTTAATAAAAATATTGATGGTTGGACTAATTTGATACAAAAACTAAACTACATGGGAGGTTAGTGATATTTTAAAAACCACATTGGAGGTAATTGATATTTTGGTAAACTTTAAGGGAGGTCAGTGTAATTTACCATAATTTTAACTATATGTTAAAAAATATTTTAAACACTCACAACCTCTACTACAATTTATAATTACTTTTTTTAAATTTCAGTTACAAAATACAATATTTACTAAATACTTATAATTTTTGCTAAAAATTATAATTTATAAACTATTAGTAATAGTTTTGTTAAACACTACCTATGTCAAGTTACTAAATGAAATCTTAATTATTTTAAATGTTGTAAGCTTTCTGCGTATAATATTAAAAAATTTAAACAAAAAATAATAATTTCAAAAAATGAAAATAAGCAAAAATTCATCATTTCATCTCAAACTAAGGCCTTTTTACATAAATTCATCATTTTATCTCATACTAAGGGTATGTTTGGGATAGTTTTTCTTTTGGCATTTTATTGTTGCTTGTTTTTTTTTTTTTTTTTCTTTTTTGAACTTTTTTGCATTTCTGGTCTCTTTTTTTTCATTTTTTTGATTTATCATGAGAAAACAAATCTAAATATATAGTCGTTTTAGCAAAAGTTTAAAAATATTTACTAAAAGTAAAAAAACTCTTATAAAAACCTTAAAGTAGCTTTTTCGTCTTACATGAAATTCTTTTTATTTTTGATAAAAAAAACTTATTTTTTTAATTTATCAAGAGAAATTTTAAAAAATATTATTATTTGAGTTAAAACAAATATTTTTACTAATAACGAAAAAGAGCCATAAAACAAGTTCTATCCCACATGGTGCCTAAGCCTTTGACATATCTTAGGCAAAATCAAATATTCAAATAAACCATCACCATGTTATATATTTAGAGCATCTCTGATACTAATATTATTTTGATTAATTAAGATTAAAAAGTATAAAACAGGTCACTTTTTTTTTATGTATCCACTCTAAATATATTTTAGTTAGTTTAAATTCACAAAAAGATATATCAACTCATGTTTGGAAATGTAGCTAACGATATACCATATTTTATTGGTCAACTTTTTTTACTAACCTTCAATACAAAAATGTAAACTAAATAATATTAGTATCAATTATTTTTTTGTTGGATCGGTAGAAAGAAAAGCAATACCAATTATTATTATTTTTTTTTACATAAAAAAACATGAGATGGAGATAGAACAAAAGGGAAATCCAAGTTTTTTTTAATTTTTATTTCAAATGTTGAATTTTTAAGCAACTATAGCCTTGTTTGGCAACCGACTTTAAGGAGGACTTTTTGTCTTTTTGATTAAAGTCCAAAAACCCCAAAAATCTTGTTTGGCAATTTAATTTTTTTTATAACTTTTTAGCCTTTTTGTTTTTTTTACATAAATGTTTTAATATATATTTTTAAGAATATTATAACTTTTATTATACACATCTATATTTTTTATAAAAATTATATTTTTTAAAATTCACTTGTCAAAATTTATCAAAAAAATTTATAATGAATATAAAATTATCTAAAAATAAATTTTAAAAAATATAACAACTTTAACTTTTTATTTTTTGATTTAAAATCATTTTAAGTCAAAAATTTTAGTTTATTGCCTTTTGGCTTAAAATGTTCATACACTTTATCAAACGAATTTTTTATTTATTTAACTTAAAATAATTTTATTCAAAAATTCTAATTTAAAATCAAGTTACTAAATAAAACCTATATAGATATTACATCTAATTTATCTTGATATTTCTATGTCAAATATGGGCTTAGTTGGCGTTGCAAGCGGCTTGGGCTGGCTTGAAGCTCCCGTGAATCCAGCTTTATACCGGAAAATGTCAAGAGCTCCCCTTTTAAACTTCCTTTAGCCCATGTTTGGTGTGTCCGTAGAGTGTAATTGGCTATTGGTGCAGTAGTTGAGCTAGAGGACGACTTTTCGACATTAGGGGTTATTGAGATACATCTTCTTAATCTCGAGAAGGGAAGATTTCACCTCCTTATTAGAATCACTAGACAAGATGATTTGTCTCCTACCGCCAAACACAAGTTTTAACGCCAGCGATGGTAAGAGTTTCTATGGCTCTCAAGAGATTAAAAACAAAAAATTCCAAATTCAAAACCCCAGGCACACAGAGAAGTGCGAATAGAGAAGGATGAACAAATTCAAGGGAAAAACAATCTTATTGTAGAAAATCGAGAGTAAAGAAAAAAGAGAATGGATTACTCGGCCTCAAGACAAGAATCACAGCAAAAACTCTCCAACTTTTGAGGCTCACTTGAAAATCTTCTTTCTCTCTCTCTTGTTAGAACACTTAGAATGCAAATGATTTCCTCCATTGTGATTTGAAAGTCAATATAGGCGCCTAGAATGTCAACGGTTGATATTGCTCCAAACTTGGCACCATCTACGGTCTAAAGATACCATCCAAAGGCAACAACAAGGATAGTACCATGATTGACACATGTCACCATAGTACGTATACCACCCCTCGAAAACTGTCACTGCATTGTTCCATCCTCTTGGAAACCTCAAAAGTCGTCTGCCAGTTGTAATAGTGTAACTACCGAAAGGTTGGTTTGATGATCAAGATTCACTTTTCTAACATCCGGCCCTCCAAACACTCTAAGAGACTCACCTCGAATTGAACATGGAGTTGAGTAGGCCTCTACGCATATTCTTCCTCGAGCGCCCTCAATGGAGCGCACTGACCAAGAATAGGTAACTATTGATATGGTTAAGAAAGCTAAAGCACAGGCCTTAAGACAGCTCAATCCGGTAGAAGTCAAGCCCACCTAATCGCGATATGTATCCGTCTGCCGACCACGTGTAATTGGAATGGTCAGAATGGTTCAACCGAGTATCTGACCAATTGCCCAGGTTCGACCAATTGCCTAGGTTCGGATCTCTGGTTAGTCTTCTTATTAGGAGTATACAAGAGACCTGAGAAATTCGAAACTCGAATCAATCCAACCTCTATGGATTGGGTTGGTTCGATTTTTACAAGTAATTAGTTTGGTCTTGGGTCCCAAAAAATAAAAATCAATAATATTGGTTCGATTCTTGAATTAATTTGGAATTAACTAGAATCAACCCAAAAATCGAATATATA
>JAOTRH010075692.1:0-17568 GCA_034768845.1 Heliamphora exappendiculata | reverse complement strand
CGAAACAATAGACGACGCTATTATCTGTTCCCTGTAACCAAGACAGGCCTACTAAAACTCTGTGTCACAGTCGTACCAATGGTATGTCTATTTCCATCTAAACTGTGAACATAAAACTTATAATCTATAAGAACCTAAAATCTGGTCTTTTGTGTGTAAGCCGTACTTTACATACCAGATTAAATACTATACAGAATATTGGACATCCATGCATAACAAAGAAATGATATACATACATTGCTTATAAAAATTATCATAAAATAGAAAAATAATTTTATTAAAATAAAATTAAATACAAAAAATATGATTTTTAGTATACCAACCCTAACATTGGGTGGCCTGGGGTGATAGGCGAGAAACTTTGGGTTAAGATGTCTGTGATCGATGTGTGCTCAGAGAGTGGTAGTGTAGGAGATGTCTGCATGGTCGTGGGGGTTATTAGTATCTTTGGATGGTCTCAAGATTGAGTTTTCTTTGTTTGGTGTCGTGCGCTTTCTATGTGAATTGCTTGGATAGTGGGCTCGAGATCATGACGTGGCTATGGTTTGCCTAGTAGGAGTTAGGTTAGTGGAGCGTAACCTTGTGAAGAGAGGTCTTGGCACGACGGGAATGTTAGCGTTGTGTCTCCGTGTATGATTGGTGACAGACTTATGGTCCTATGGGATGTATTGTATGAGGTATGAGGATTGATGGTATTCGTGTGTGTGCGAATGAGGTTTGAAAGTTGAGAGCTTAGTGTAGCAGATGATCTAAGTATCGTGATCAAGGTTGACGATAGCTGTGTGACTATGGTCGATGTGGTCTCAAGGTAAGATTTACAGGGTCCTTTGGGGGGCGGGGGGGAGGGAGTGTTGATGGGTACTTGGTGTACGTTGAGGTTAGGTCATAGTTTCTAGTTGACCTTTTTTTTTCTCTAGACAACTGTTATTTGGTTTGATCTATTTCATCTTGGTTGGATGTATATGCCGGGACCTTGACTAATTCAGATTTGGTTGTGTTTTGAGATTGAAAATATATGTGGATCTTGTATCCGTGTTGTGGTCCTTTGAGTTGTGCCTCGAAAACTTGTATTGTCGTGATCGGGTGATTATAGGACTGATTCTTTGCGGTTTCAATGGGTGGCTGAAGAGTATATGCGTTTAAATGTTATGCATGGCTATGTGCTTTCCTAGATGCATAGTGTTTATGTGTATGACCTGGGATCTGATTGCTCTCGCGGTTAAAGGTTGTAAAGAATATCATGATTGGGTTAGTATTATCCTACGGTAGAAGACTATAAAAGAGTACGTATGAGGGTGGTAAACATAGTAGGTCGTGGTAACCCAGTCAGAGTATGACTTGTTATGTATGATGGTTGACCCATTTAGATTATGTTCCCTGTGAGGTCGGGTTAGTAGACCAAGAATGCTTGTACTTGTTCTTGTCGATAGGGTAGTTAGTGTTGAGACGTAGAATCCTTTTATATAGTGATTAGCTGAGAATCGTTGACCGTTATGTGCAGTTACTCTGGGTTGTGTGGGTATGGTTGTGCTTCTAGCTCTTGGCAGAGTGGGAATTTTTTTGGAACTATGCGGTTGGGATATTTACATGGTGGGTTTTTGATGGACTTTTGTGAGTCTAGATTGGTGTTCTGTTTGGGGCTTGGAACTATTTCAAGTTCTTAAGGTCGAGGGGTGGTTGTCGACTCTGGTAAGTATTGTGTTTTGGTGTAACCGTTTGTTCGGATGGTGGTTCTGAGAATGTAGTAAGGTATGAGTCAGGAAGGATTTGATGTTTGAGAAGTCTTGGCTAGAATATTCTACTATTGTGGATTCAAAGGATCGATGTATGTGTCATGAGTTTGGGTTTGACATCGGATGACGGTGATAATTTTTTATTTGAGGTTGATTTGTAGACTTAGAATCAGTGATTTGATGGCAAGACGTTGAGTTGTGTAGTGATGTGCTATTGCTCGTTAGATATGATTAGGTTTGTGTAGGTTATTGGATACCTATGAGATGTTTTGTTTGTGTGGCGTATCTAGTCAAAGTGACTCGTTGGAGTCAGGTGATTGTGTAGGTTTTGTGGCTATGATGCCGGCTTAGTTTTTGGTGATGTGGGATTTTATCTTGGACAATGGTGTGACACCTTGTGTTTCTCCAGGGTGAGAATCGTGGTTCATGATGGAAGATCGAATAGAGGATGAAGGTTTAGATAAAGTGTGTTCTTTGGTATTCTAGGTGAATTAAGTGAGTTTTCTTCGAAATTGGGTGTTTGTGTTGTTGCTCGTGGATAGGCTTTTTGTCTACTTCAGTGACGACGTTGTTGGCATCAGCAAGAAAGTGATGTGGTATCAAAGTGGGTGGTCATTAGCTGATCATAAGAACTCGAGTAAGGTTTGCGTGTGGAACATATGACTTCGTGTCACCAGTGTCGAGGTTCGACGTCTCGTGTTTGGACTCGCGGAGATAGTCCCTGGTGTGCATTGTGACGTGCGATTGAGCCAGTATGTGAAAGTGAGAACAGGGGTAGTAGTTTCTATGTTCTGAAGTAGAGTGTATTTGGGAGCAGGTTCTATGGTGGATTGATCTCATGTTATGCGTTTATCGCTGGAGTGAACTGTGTTCGATGAGAGTTATGTTTCGAGATTTTGACACTAGGAGTTGGAACTTGATTCGATGTTGTATGGATGATAGTAGTGTTAGTAAGACTTTGTGCGCGTAAGTAATCTATATGGAGGTCTATTCTACAAAGACGTGTTTATGTCGGGTGACGACAGTTTTGGGGTTTCAGTCGTTGGGGCATTTTTGCTGTTGTGCGGTGTTGCTAGGCATTTTTGGCTTGAGATTTAGTGTTAAATTTCGAGGTTGAAATTTCAGCATTTTAGAACAGCATATGTTATATGTGTTTTACGCTTGTTCAAGTTTTGTTATGGCAAGTTTGGTTGGTTTATTTTTTTCTCCATCGTTCAGTCGACTGAGGTGGGTTGTTCAGTTGACTGAACTGCCCGAGAGTGGGTTCAATTGACTGATGTTGAGGACGCAGTCGACTTACCTGTGTCGGTGAGGAATTCTTATTTTTCCAATAGCTTCTCAGTCGACTGAATGGTGCTCTTCAACCGACTAACTTCCTATTTTTGGCGGGGCCTATAAATATTATCCTTATGTTAGATATTTTGAGACCTTGGATCTTCTAGACCAAGTTTCTTTATTTTCTTCCACATTCTCTCTAGTTTTTTGGTGGGCTCATGCTTGATTTTTGGCGATCGAATAGCAGATTCTTAGTATTCGTGTCGGGGACTTCGCGTTCATCCCAACAGAATCTTGATTTGACGAAGTTTGTTTTTTACAGAGTTCGAGACTTCGAGTTTTTAACTCCATGAGGTATGATCCAAGACTATCTTGTCTTTAAAAAGTGCTACATGCTATTATATGCTTTTTTTCGTTTGAAAATGCTATAAATGTTTGATTTTGTGTTTAAACCATGTTTGTTCGGGCAAAAAGCATGTTTTGCATAACTTTTGGTTTATTACATGTTGGTGGACGTGTGGATGTCCGTGATTTTTAAAAAGGTGATTTGATGGAGGAATTTATATAAAGTTATAAAAACCTAATTTTTGGGAGGTTTAGAACTAACCATCGGGGTTGAGTCGCGATTTTGAATGTTTCGATTGAAATAGTGAAATCTTTGAAAGATGTTGGTCATTTTTCTTTGATTAGGAACGACATGGAAGAGGATCGTTGGATGTTTTGTACATGATTAATGTATGGCTTTAAATGTTTTCGTAGTCGAGCTACGTGTTGATTTTTAATGATTCGATAGATGTGCCGTGACAATGCGTGTGTATTTGGGCCGCCATTGCTCCTTGGTGAAAGTCTAAAAACTTTGTGTAAATATGTGCTTCGCTCTTTCGGGTTAATGTCCGTAAATAAAGTGGTTGCCCTAGTGGGAGACGTGCGTTGTCGTGACTCCATATAGCACTTGTCATTACCTAACGGGTCTTTGTATGGCTTGAGTATAGGGTAATGGGCTAGAGTTTATAGTGGTTACCTTTAGCTCACGTGTAACAAAGTCGGTACATAGGGATCTTTCTCATTTGTGCGAACTGAGTGAAAAATAAAGTTTTGTTACTGTTTTTCTTTAACTATTGGACGTTATTTGCGTTATATGAAATACGTGGTTTTAAGGATGGAAAACCATTTTGAGGCTCGTGTAGTCGATTCAATTCTATGCTATGTGATTACATATCTTGCTTTCCTTCATTATATTCTGTTTCAATTGGGCTTCGGCTCATGTTGTGGGACTTGTGAAAACATTTTTTAGGTAACTGTGATCATGAGAGATGATCTTGTGGAGCCCGAGGAGGCAGAAGACTTTTCGTAGTTTTCTATTTTGCTATAGAAATCATGTACTGTTACATGTATTGCCTGTTCTTGGAAGAACGCTTGTAAGCCTTGAGGCGATATATTATGCATGTATGGCATGTATGTTTGTTTTGAGAGAAGAACTATGGGTTTTGGGGTGTGTCAAAGCTCATCGGTGAAAGATCGAAAACTTGCGTAATGTATGGTAGTCCCTTCTTTCGGGTTAATTCCTGTAAAAGCGTGCTGTGGGCGGCTCACCAATCGATGTTTTGAGAAAAATCAAAAATATATGCTCTTCATGTCGGGCTATAAAATAGGTATTTATCTGTTGGGCCTTGTGTGACCCGATTGTGATAACTACGTCTGAGTGTATAGGTGCTGTCCGGATTTGGTACTTAATTAAATCAATGATTAAACCGGGTTGGTGAACCATAGTGAATGATAATGATGAATATAGAAACTTGGCAAATCTTGATTGGTGGAAGGAATTTGGTTTTGGAAAAACGGAATTGGATTTTAGTGAAACTATGTGTTACATTTGCATAATCATCCTCGTATGGCATACATATGTTTATTCTTAGTTTATTTTCTACGAGTCTCGACTCATGTTGTATAAACTATTTCAGGTGATAGCGAGAAAAATGTGTTAGAATGAGGAGATTGGCCTCGGGGGCCCCTTTTTGGTAGTTTCGATAAAATTACATGTCTTTTGCGATATCTTTTGAGATTAAAGTTGTAAATATAATTCTTTCCTTTGAAAACTTTGTATGATTGTATATAGATTGGAGTAACCCGGGTTGTAAGGCCCTAATGCCATGATCTCATCTTCCGTATGCATGTGAAGATGTTCATGTGTCGTTTTGAATGTTATTCGAAGGAATTGGCTTCTTTATCAATGTAAGGAACTATGAAAATTCGAGCTTCGGGGCTCAAAATGGTGGGTTTTCTACCAAATGTATATTTTACTTTCTGTTTAGTGTTTTTGGGTAATATGTGCAAATTTTCGAAAGTGAGTGTTTCTCTAACACTTAGAAAACTTTTTCAAGTTTTGGGGCAAAAAGCACACTATCGCCTCATTGCTCGAGTGGTGGAAGGAGTCACTCGAGCGAACCCTTGCTGGGCAAAAAATTTGGATTTTTGGTTTAAGAGGAGAGTTTTGTTTTTATCTTTGGGGTATCCTTTAAGACCTAAATTGACTCATTTTTAGGAGTTGTTTACAAACGAAATAAGCTATTTTACCCTTACTTTTGACATAAAAATTAGAAATTTAGTTTCCCTTTAGCAAAGCATATTTCTTTGTAAGCTTTTCTCCTAACTAAACTCTTAAACCTGGTTCTTTCTGGTTAGGTCACGTGGGTTTTTATTCTTACGAAGTCGGAGTGTGACAAAACATGTCAAGAGAATAAAAGAGGATTGCTAACACTTTTTTTTCTTTTCAAGTAAAGAAAGTTGCTATTTGCTAATATTATTTTTCTTCAAACCATGTCATCAACTTCCAATCTTTTTTCTACATTAAGTAGAAAAGTAATATATATATATAAAGTTCATTATATTTCTCTATGCATTTCTGTAATGGGTAGATCTCTATAAAAATCGTGATTCTTCTTCCGAGTCACTTATCCACTGTAAAAAAATCTCCTCACATTCGAATGTTGTACAAGTGCCGCTTGCCTTTCACTCTTTTTGTGAAGTTCGATTTTTTATTCCTTGGACTTGAAGTTGTCTACAAATATATAACTAAGTATGCGTTTGGTTTAGTTTCTTTATGCATTTTTTTTCATTTTTAGTAAAAAAAATATCAATATTAATTCAAATAAGTATACTTTTTAATTTTCTCACTTCACGAGAAATTAGAAAAATAAAAAATCTTGATCAAAATAAAAAAGAAGTGGAAAAAATTCACTTAATAAGCTATTTTGACTTTTTTGTGTCTTTTTTCATATTCGGTGATTTTTTCAACTTTAATTCAATATATACACACTTAAATTTTTGTCGTCACGAGGAATTGAGAAGGTAAAAATTAAACCAAACAACAACAAAAAATTAAACAAAGCTCTATAGAAACCAATTTCTTTTTACTAAATTTGAGATGAACCCATAAAGTAAAAAATTTTAATAAAAAAAGAAAAATTTCAATAAAAATAAAAATAAAAAATAAAAAATTTAGCTTATTAACTTATTTTAATTTTATTTTTCTTATTTCTAAACTTCTTTATATTTTGATCAATTGTTTTTCTTTTTTGGCTTGTCTTGATCATATGAATCAAAAAATATAACAGCTTAATTAAATAACAAAAATATTACTAATAATAAAATTAATAAAATAAATAAATAAATAAATAATTATTTCAAACCAAACCAATTTAAGTGTCGGCGCGTCTGGACCTCAAACAAGATTCGAAAGTCTAACACGAAAAGCAATACAAAAATATTCATATGCCTTATGTAAACGAGCACGTGGAACACGAGTTCCCTACGACCCAAAAATCTCTCTCTTTCTCTCTCTCATTCAGTTGTTGGTTTTGATTTCTTCCACATGCTGGTTGCTGCCTTGCTGGAGTTGGGTTAACGCTATTGGTCTTTCGATATACTCTCTAATTATGGAAATTTCTTCCTTTGGAAGTAGGTAGGATTTGGAAGGTGGGTTTTCCTTTTTCGATGAAATGGATTTTCTAATGACATTTACCTTTCAAAAGCACCAAAAAATTAAAAAAAAGAAAAAAGAAAAAAGAAAAGGGGAATTTCCAATGAGTGGTGATAAAGCTATTACTTTTCTTTGGGGAAGGTAAGTTTTCACGCTCTGTCTCGCTCATGCTTTTATTTCGTTATGTTTGAATTTTTTCGTTTTCAATAATAAATGAAGAAAGAATGGTATTAATTTGCTCCCTACCTTCTATTTTTCTTTGTTTATTTTCGATTATAGAAAATAAATATTTTAAAAATATAAATATAATGTATAAAATTTAATTTTAAAAATATAATAAGATTACTAAAGCATAAAAATATTATATTTATATCTTATTTTTTATTTGTATTTTGTATGTTTTCTACTTGTAGTTCTAATGAGTCATTAACTATTGTTTTTATTTGTTGTACTATCTATAATTTTTATTAAAATTTATCTCTTAAAATCTAAAAACTATTTTAATGTATTCTGGTTCGTCTCACTTAATTCCCACTACTCTTTTCCATATTTTTTTTTGTTCCTGGCCCAATCACTTAAAAGATAGAAAAGAAAAACCTCATTCATACTAAGTCCTACATCATTTTGTTCTTACTCTTCTTTCTATAGCAAAAAAAATAAAAAATAAAAAATGCTATTACTCTCACATGATCCAAACAATCTTATCAGAATATTTTGATTATGGGTCCTCTTGTGCTCGAATCGACACATCCAAGCTCATTGAACTCCCGCTAAAACTTGAGACGGATGCATACCATAACGAAAGGGGAGAGCCAACTCCATACCAAAGATAATTAGACAAGCTTATTGGGCTTTGGGTCTAAGCTCGGGTTTTGAGCTTTTGGCTAGCTGCGGCCTTAGATTTTGGGGTTTTGGAACACTTTATTTTATTTTATTTTTATTTTTGTACACGTTTTAAAGATCTATTAACTAAAAATTACAAAAATAATTAGACAAGAAACTTAATGCTAATACTATGAATATACTAAGACAAAAATGTCATTACAAATGTTGTGTAAAATTTTTGATCTTTTTTCTTAAAAAAAGATAATAATTGAGGGTGCATAAGTAAATGTAAATCTTTACAACTTATTTCTCAAAAAAAAAAGTTATAGAAATTGTATTACTATAAATCAAGTATATCTTAACTAGGTTGACACATACAAGCTTACTAATTATTTGTATCGTTTTTCACTTAAACTAATCTAAAGATTAAATAATTAAGAAAATAAAAGTCACTCCTACTCTAATCTAGAATTCTTTGAGACATTCCATGGTGATGAATTTTAAATCCTCTTAATGTTTTGAAATTTTCTTAATGTTGTGAAATTTTTTTATTTTTTTATTTGTGACAAAATATTAAATAAACTACCTTGAGATGAGGTGGCCGTAGTGCCTATTCGTGTCCTATTTAGTACTATTTATTTTTTAAGATTCATCTAATATAGAATAAGTGTGTTAAATTATGTACGACCAAAATGTTCTTGATCACCATAAATAGATTCTAAAAAATGTTATAAACTAAAATCTCTATATCTAAGATCAAATACCATGGTAACTCGAAAAATAATGTTAATGTTTTAAAATATTTATCAAAATTTTCAATCATATTAGTATTTGTGTCAAAATATCTTAAATTTTCATAATAGCATGTGAAAATTTTCATTATTTTCGTAAGTTGGCATAAAACTAAAGGGGTACTAGAAATATAAATACAAGAAAATAATTTTATTGATTCATCAAAAATATTTTTTTTTGTACAAATTAACTTTAGTATAATTTTCACTAGTTGGTGGGTAAATACTATTAATAGTTTATTTTTAAATTTGTCACGCCCTCAACTTCGAGGTACATGAACCAACATCGACAAACTCTAAAAGGATAGGGTTTATACCATGAAAAGAGTTTTAAAGCCCAAAATACTGCGAAATCTCTTTTAATAAACCAATTAAAAAGGTGAATACCAATCCCCCAAAAGAAAAGGTTTCGAAAACAAAAGGTAAAAAATTGCTCGAGTAGGTAGACAACTCGATCAGTCTTTCACAAGCTGCAGTGGGTTTTTTTCAAATTTGAGAAACCGAGAGCAGTGGTTGACCGCTCGATAGACCAATCGATCGGTCCTTCGAGCGGTCCAACCTTGAGCCCTTTTTCAAAATATGCTTTTCAACACCCCTTTTCCAAAATTTAACCACACCTTCCAATAAGCATTTCCAAGGAATTGCCATACTAATATGCAAAGGAAAGGATGTGAAAATATCTTCAAACATTTTCGAACATCGAAAATTTAACGAATTCATACATAAATCTCTCATGGACTACATCAGAAGTCCAACAAAAAGTGGGTCACCTCACATGCATATTGTCACTCCTCGCTCCCACAAGGTTATCTACTTGTGCAGTGGGGCATAATAACGTCAATATTCCATGGTTTCAAATAAATAATATGGCTTAGAATAACCAATAACAAAAAACCTTTCCATACAAGATTAGTTCAAAACCATCCTTTCATTTAAATTGAAGAATATAAGATCAAGGAATACTCTATCCCATACATTATAACTGGGATACTCCCTCCCATACCATACATTACATCTAAAAACTAAACCTCTTAGTCTCTAACATGATACGCCTTACAATTACATATCATGAAACAAAAGACAACAAGAATGACAGCTAAGCTTCAATCCCAAACCTAAGACGTCGACAGTGGTAAACCTTCTACCAGAACCTGCGATCTTTAACCACAATGATTACAGGAGAGAGCACTTGGTATTATAATGAATAAGATAAAAAATCACGCAGTTTAAGTAGGCTATCAACTTCAACTTAGTTTATCAATCCTTAACAAAAGATATGAAAGTACTACATGCTGTTCAACACCTTTAGTTTATAGGATATATCTAACATTCTCACAATAAAGTTTAATAGTCACCATATAACTTCTCATAATAAGACTATAAAGCCACATATTGATCTAATAGTTTCCAGCACATAAACTTACTCAACAATTCAAAATGCCATTATAGATTAACACTTTCCCTTAAAGGGCACAAAACCCAAGATGCCATTATAGGCTAACACTCACCCATATCGGGCTCTGCACACTGCCTTTGTTCGAACTTATACACACACCCTTATCGGGCTATGCGCAATGCCTTTGTAGAACTTATACACACACCCTTACCGGGCTCCCTCAATGCCTTCGTAGGCTTAAGACACACACATTTGGAGGGCTCACAATAGGAATTTAAGTATTGACAAATATATCATTAACATCATTCATCTATTACACACATCTTCCTTTCTAGTATATAACTAGTACTCTTAAATTTATCAACACACATGACCTGTAAAAAGTCACACGTTAATATTTATCAACATCTCATAATTCAAAACATGAATATAGAACATTTAGAAAATAGTTCACGCACATTCATATGTTCAAGAATAATATGTAAGCACTTTCACCTTGTTAAATGGTATGCAAATACCTCCTCTAAAGAGATCTAAGATTCAAGTCTCTGATGATAATATCCCAGTAGCTAACAAGTAATCAAAACATTACGTAAACGTTGGGCACTATCTCTTATTATCAAACGTTAAAGGATTGGTTTAGAATTTTTGGTCAGTTCTATGGTTGATAGCTCAAATCTCATTCTTTTAAGTCCTTAAAGAAAACTCATTATTTATGATGTTTTATTAGCCTTTGGAGTCTAAAAAATACTTAACAAGACATGGACTTCTTCATGGAAATCAAAACACTTTTTGAAGTATTGCTCATCTCCTTAAACTAAATATTCAAAATATGTTGGTCTCACTGTAAAATATCTTTAACATACTTAGAGTCATTTTTTTGCTACAAAATTTTATGGGGAGATAGACATACACGTTAAGAACATGTTTCATGAAGAAAACTAAGCTCAGATATGCTTCTAAATAGGGATACAAATTCGTTGAACAGAAAAGGTCAAAAAATGACACTGTTTGGTAAAATCGAGTTTTAAGAAAACCTGTTTGGTCAAATCACTCAAAATAACTTTTATATGAAATAAAACTCAAAGATCTAACTTTGGACATAAAGCTTGACCATAGGGGATGTTTCTGAATTTTTTTAAAAATTGACAAAGTGGACTGTTGTTTTGCTCGTTTGGCATCAAAAAGTAAATATTATGTTTCGGGTATTTAGACTTTATTTGGAGCTCCACCAACATTTACACATGCTAATAATAACCTCATGAAACTCCAGTAAAAATAGGTTTTGAAGAAGATACTTTTAGGTCCCACGAAAAATTTGGATAAGAGGTGAAATAACATTTTCTTAGTTTTTCTTCGGTAGACTTGTTCATACTTTTGATTAACTTGTATTTCGGGTCCATATATATTATTTACCATAAAAAACTAGTATACTCCAGGGGTTTAAATATCCTCACAACATACTTGTTCAACTCATAGAAAAGAAAACAAAACGCAAGGCGTTATTCCAACCACCTTCACCAGGATATCTCTTATTCGTTTCTTTTTGAACCTTCATGTTTCTAATCTTGTTCTTAGGACTTCAGATCTTATTAAATGTTGTAGAGAGGGTTTAGAAGAGAAGGTTAGAGATGGTTCTAGAAGTGCCGATCTCAAAGGTCTTCATCAAAGAACGTTAGGACTTAAGCTTTAGCCCTCCAGGAACACCATTCTTTCTTTCCTTCCTTCGTCTTTCTTCTTCTTCTTCTTCTTCAAAACTCACTCTCTCTCTTGAAACTCCCTCTTGACCGAAATTGACAAGAGATAAATGGTGAAGAATGGCCTTCTATTTATAGGCTTGAGGAAGGACTTGATGTGTAATTTTTAGGGACTTGTCTGGTAATTAATTTGAATAGGTTAGGGACTGATTTCATAATTATAGACTTGTAGGTTGATGTATTGTCAAGAGATGAATGATGAGGAGTTGAAAAGATTTTATTTGATTAAAATTCTTTCAGCTAAAAAGAAACAGAAGTGTCCAACGTATCTAGAAAGACATTCTAACATAAGAAGTTATCAATGTATATGTGACTTACTTAATTCTTTAGAATTAAAATTTTATTTTAGAATTAATTTTGTAGAAAGTAAAAATATTAAAATTATCCGAAACTGCTCCATTTATACTGAAAAAGTCTCAATGCAGTATAAAAATGCATATTTTGAAGACAAATCTCACAAATCTACTGAAAGTACAAAAGTTGTACTTTCTTAGCACATTTCCCTAGGTGCCAGGCCACATGGGGTTCCCATCTTTTTATTTTATTTTATTTTCGTATTTTATAAATCCATGGATTAAAGTTTTGGGCTAAAGAAATAAATTTGGGCCTTTTCTTGGATTTTTAGATTGGGCTTGATCCATGAACTTTTTCTAAAATTTTTTTGTGGGCCTAAAATAAATAATTTGGGTCTTACCTTAGTTGGGTGACTCTTCTACACGGGTCTCATTCTTAGTCTTAGGTATTGTGTGTGTTTGGAGTTTAATGAATAAATGGGCCTTTGGGCCAAACGTTCTATTTCTTTTTTTATTGGGCTTAAGGACATGGGCTCTTAATTTTGAAACTTTAAACCAACACTAGGTTTAGCCCATCAAAATTTTCGGGTTCAAGAAGACTCTAAGTTTAGTTTAGATCTTCTCTAGGGAGTTCGGTTTCGAGTTTCATTCCATAGGTAACATACTAACTAACTTTGATTCAAATTTTCTTTCATATTAGTTTCGGGAATATTGGTTATTACAATCGACCCTCCGTAAACAAATTTTGTTCTCGAAATTTATATATCTTATTCAAAAAGATGTAGATACCTCTATCTCCTTAGAATATAGGTTTTATCCCTCCAAGTAGTCTAAAATTACTTCATTCTAATCACGCATGGTATGAAGACTACTAAAACTACCCCACATGTTAGGTTGAAACCTATCATTTTTAAAGGTATCAAATCAAATAGCATATCTCTACCTCCTTTTCTTAACAAACAGATTCTCAACACACTTCTCTCTAACACTTTTTGACTTAGGTAACTGCCACTATGTCTGCCTACCCTTGTTAACAATGGATCATATGGTCATAATCGTTAACTAATTTCATCAATTTCCTTCCAAGTAATCGAATAAAACATCTACTGAACACATAGGATATTTACTCTTAATAGTGATTCTACTCGGCTGACAAAAATCAAATACACATTATTAGAGTTCTATTATTCTTCCTCACAGACAACACAGGTGCATCCCAAGGCGAGACTCTAGCTCTGATGAAACACTTATCCAACCACTCTAACAACGGTTCCCTCAACTTTCGCAACTCAACAGGTGATAGTCTATGGGGTGGAAAGAACATAGGCATCGTGCTTAGGTATAGGTTAATTGCAAAATTAACTTCTCGGTCTAAGGATATTCCTCATAAGCCCTCAAGAAGTACATATGAGAACTCACAAACTACTGGCATTTTCAAAAGTTCTCTCCCTCTGAACTCTGTATCAACTATTAGTGCCACAAACCATGGCAACCCTTTTTGTAACAACCTTTAAATGTCAAAACGAAACTTACTCTTATTCCCTTGGAATACAAATTCCTTCTCCCTGGGTATTTTAAGGATCACTTACTTTTCAAGTAGTCTAAGGACGCATGATAACAACCATTCCAAGTATTAGGTCGAGACCTATTATACTCAACAACATCTAATCACTAGCATGTCTTTATCTCCTAATCTCACGAACAAATTCCATGTTCATTTTAAATTATCATTTCTTTGTCTTAATCAGATTCGCATAGATATTCATCTCGAGGACCATTAGTCTAGTCCCATCCACTTGCATTGTTATCCATCTTTCAAATCTAATATCATACTCAAACTTCTGAACAGGAACCTATGCCAGGACTACGTCCCTAATTCGATAACATATTCAGACTTAAAATTCTACAATAGGCTACCTTCTCAATTTGATAACATACTCAGACTTCTGATTAAGAAACTACGACTAGCTAAGACGCGTTTTCCCAATGGGCTTCAAAGCTAGTTAGTCGTACGTCTGAAGATGAGGGTATGAAATCCCAGGACCTAAATCATACTAACACACTTAACCTACGACTCACCACATACCACACTCTACTAAGTCTATAGAATCTATAACCTAAAACTTTGCTACTAAGTTGTCACACTCCGCTCCTGCAAGGTATTCTACCTATGCAGTGGAGCACGATTCCGCCAACATTCCGGTGGCCTTAAAGAAATAACAAGGCTTAGAATAGCCAATAACAAAAACTTTTCCATACAAGACTAGTTCAAAAACATCATTGCATTTAAATTGAAGAACATAAGATTAAGGGACACTCCATCCCATACCATACATTACATCTAAAAACTAAAACCATTAGTCTCCAACATGATACGTATTACAATTACATATTATGAAACGAAAAACAACAAGAATGGCATCTAAGCTTCAATCCCAAAGCCTAAGACATCGACAGTGGTGGACCTTCTAGGGAAACATGCGATCTATAACCATAAGGGTTATAGGAGAGCGTACTTAGTATTATAATGAACAAAATAAAACAACCACACAGTTTAAGTAGGCTATCAACTTCAACTTAATTTATCAATTCTTAACAAAAGACATGAAAGTACCACATCTAGTTCAACACATCTATCTCATAGGATATATTTAACTTTCTCATAATAAAGTTTAATAGTCATTATATAACTTCTCATAATAAGACTTTAAAGCTATAGATTGATCTAATAGTTTTCAACACATAAACTTAATCAACAATTTAAAATGCCATTATAGGCTAACACTCGCCCTTAAAGGGCACACAATCTAAGATGCCATTGTGGGCTAACACTCACCCGTACCGGGCTTCGCACATTGCCTTTGTTAGAACTTACACACACACCCTTACTGGGCTCAGCACAATGTCTTTGTAGGACTTAGACACACACACACCCTTACTGAGCTTACACATACACCCTTACCGTGCTCCGCGCAATGCCTTTCTAGGACTTACACACACACACACCCTTATCAGGCTTTGCGCAATACCTTTGTAGGATTTACACAAACATCCTTACCGGGCTCTGCGTAATGCCTTTGTAGGCTTAAAACACACACCCTTGGAAGGCTCACAATTGGGATTTAAAGATTGACAGATATATCATTAACATCATTCATCTATCACGCACATCTTCCTTTCTACAATATAACTAGTACTCTAAAATTCATTAACACACATGACATATAAATACTCACACGCTAATATTTATCAACATCTCATAATTTAGAACATGAATATAAAATATTTAGAAAATATTTCACGCACATTCATTTATTCATGAATAATATCTAAGCACTCTCAGCTTGTTAAATGGTATGCAAACACCTCCTCTAAATGGATTCAAGACTCAAGTCTCTGATGATAATGTTCTGGTGCCTAGCAAGTAATCAAAACGTTACGTAAACGTTGGACACTATCTCCTATTATCAAACGTTAAAGGAATGGTTCGAATTTTCAGATTGGTTCTATGGTTGATAGCTCAAATCTCATTCTTTTAAGCCTTTAAATAAAAACCCATTTTTATGATGTTTTATTAGCCCTTGAAGTCAAACAAAAACTTGCCAAAACTTGGACTCACTCATGAAAATCAAAACACTTTCTAAGTATTGTTCATCTTCTTAAACCAAAAATTCAGAATTTGTCGGTTTCACTGTAAAATACCTTTAACATGGTTAGATTCATTGTTTTTCTACCAAAGTTTGTGGAGAGATAAATATATATGTTAGGAACAATTTATGAAGAAATTCAAGCTCAGATATGCTTATAAACATGGGCAAAAATTTGTTGAACAGAAAAGATCAAAAAACGACACTGCTTGGTAAAATTGAGTTTTAGGAAAAATCATCCGGTCAAATCACTCTATATAAATTTTATATAATGTTAGCCTAAAGACTTGTTATATTGATTTTGATGATTTTCATAAATTTATTTTCTAAGAATAAATGATTTTAAAAAGATAATATTTATATTTTTCAAAAAGAAAGTGTTAACATATTTTGAACAATTGAGTTGACACCTTTAGCTAAAAGAAATGACTCAATTCTCAAAAGTATTAAAACACTCAAGTATTCTTGAAAAAAATATTTTGTGTTAACCTCAATTGAAAATTGAGTCAAACACTTTAAAGGCAAAGAATACTTGAAGCATATCAAGCGTGCCAACACTTTTGAACAAATAGATTAACACCTTAACTAGTTATTGAAGTTGCTTTCAGGTATTAAAAATTACTGTCGACACAAATAAGTTTTGTGTCAACACAAAAGAGTCAAATCTCACTAGAATCGAAATGAGTCAACACAAATTAGTTTTGTGTCGACACAAAAGTAGTTCCTCACTTTTGGTATCCAGAATTTTAAGTCGACACAAATACAAAATGAGTCGACACAAAAGAACCGAGGCCATTTGCAGATTTTAGGTGTCGACACAAATTGAAGATGAGTCGACACAAAAGTCCCGAGCCCACCAAAGGAATTTTGGTGTCGACACAAATGTCCACTTGGGTCGACACAAATATACCGTGGGTTCCTGCAGATTTTTAGTGTCGACACTTGAGAAGATTTGTGTTGACCCAATCACTTGAAGATCCTTGCCCTAAACATTTTGTGTCAACATCGAAGGCTTTTGTGTCGACACCTACGACACAGATTCAAATTCGCGGCAGACTTCAACGGTTGAATTTTTGGCATTTAATACCCTCACCTACCTCTAACGGTCATAAATGCATAAGAGCTTATATAAGGAGTAATTTCTCAGCATTTAATCTCTTTAGAGACTTACTATCACTATTCTACTGCTTAAATCAAACTCAAAACTCTCAAGCCTTATTTATTGATGAAACTCCAACTCTTGTTTCTCATATCTCTTTACCTTCTCATTTATTGTAAATCAATTTTTATAAAGAGAGTGAGTATTTCTCATTAATTACTTCATTTATTATATTCAAGGGTGAGTCCTTTATCATTTGAGTGAGTGAGTAAATCTCATCAAAGAAGAGTTCAAGACAAATTAGAAAAAAATATGAGATTATTTTCATAGGATTTTCTTGAAGTTGATATAAGCTTTTGAATGTGCCCGTAAATATTCGATAGCTCAAGTGAAGTCTTGAAATTATAAAGGCGTGGAATGTGCTAGTAAAGGATTCTACATAGTAAAAATTCTCAATGAAAAATTTAAGGAGTTGACGTAAGCTTGGAGGAAGCCAAACCACTTTAAATTATCAGTGTCCGGTTCAATCTCTCTATCCTTAACATCTTTAATATTTGCATTGTTTTAATATTTGATTATCTTGCTATTTTTACTTACAATATTAAAAGATTTTTAGAAAGGTTTCAAAAATTATTTTAATTTTTTAAAACCCAATTCACCCCCTCTTGGGTTGCCTAAGTTAGGGTTGGTATACTGAAAATCATATTTTTTGTATTTAATTTTATTTTTTAATAAAATTAATTTTTTATTTTATGAGAATCTTTATGAGCAAT
>JAOTRH010075681.1:0-17568 GCA_034768845.1 Heliamphora exappendiculata | reverse complement strand
TTGGGGACTCGCTTTAGAGACAGCGGCTTACATTATGAACTTGGTACCTTCTAAGTCGGTACCTTCTAAGTCAGTACCTTCTACTCCCACAGAATCGTGGACCGAGCGTAAGCCTAATCAGAAATACATTCAAATTTGGGGGTGTCCAGCACATATGCTGAAAGGAAAATGTCAGTAGAACGGAAGAAAAATCACAAGTCACTGATATTCTATTACCTCATCGTAGTGGGAGGATTATCAGAATAATTGCAAATCAAGAACATAGTGCTAATGCACTGGGTTCAGATTATGCCCAGCATGTTACTGCTAGTACACAGTGGGAGAGTTGCTCATCAACCTGACCGGTAAATGTTCTTGGGAGAGTCTTTTGACAAGATCCTGCCAGAACTAGATACCGAGCCCTGTAACTACAATGAAGCATTATAAGACAAAGATGCAGATATTTGGCAAATAGCTATAAATTCAGAGATGAAATCTATATATTTTAATCAGGTCTGGAAACTTGTAGAACCACCCGAAGGGATAAAATTCATTGGATGCAAGCGGATCTACAAGAGGAAGAGAGGAGTAGACGGGAAGGTGAAAACCTTTAAAGCTTAGCTTGTTGCTAAAGGGTTCACTTAGAAAGAAATGATCGACTATGAGGAAACCTTTTCGCCAGTAGTCATGCTTAAGTCTATCCGGATTCTCTTATTCATTGCCGCACATTTTGATTACGAAATCTGGCAAATTGACGTCAAGACAGCTTTTTTTAACAAAAGTCTTGACGAGTGTATCTATATGATACAACCAGATGGATTCATTGCAAAAGGCCAGGAGCACATGCTGTGCAAGCTTAAGAAATCTATTTATGGACTTAAGCAGGCATCGAGGTCTTGGAACACTCGATTTGATCAAGCTATAAAATCGTTTGGTTTTGATCAAAGTCCGGATGAGTCCTATGTGTACAAGAAGCGTGACGAAAGTGTGGTGTTCTCTTTAGTACTTTATGTAGACGATATCTTACTCATTGAAAACGATGTGGGGGCATTATCTACGGTTAAAGTATGGTTATCTAGGTAGTTCGATATGAAGGACTTGGAAGAAGCCAGTCACATCTTCGGGATCAAGCTTATGCAAGATTGGAAACAAAGGATGTTGGGCTTATCACAAGAAAAGTATATCGATGATATCCTTGCTCGTTTTAGCATGCAAAATTCCAAGAAAGGGTTTTTTTCTTTCAGGCATGGAATCACTCTATCAAAGGATCAGTGTCCTAAGACACTTAATGAGATAGAAAAGATGAAGGTGGTTCCTTATGCTTCGGTAATAGGAAGCCTCATGTATGCTATGGTTTGTACTAGACCTGACATCTGCTTTGCCGTTGGCATGATTAGCATATATCAGTCTAACCCAGGGCAGGAGCATTGGACTATGGTAAATAATATATAATCAAGTACCTAAGAAGGACTAAGGATTATATGTTGGTTTACCAGGCAGACAGTCTAGTACCTTTGGGGTACACATACTCAGATTTTCAGTCAGACATAGAGCTTACAACAGGAGACAACCTTGCAGATCATTTACAAAGAGTTTACCGGCTAAGACTTTTGATAGTCATGTGGAGGGCAAAAGAGTCAGATGTATGGCAGCATAGTTTTGAGTATAAGTGAGAGATTGTTATGGTTGGTATACTAAAAATTATGTTTTTAGTATTTAATTTTATTTTAATAAAATTAGTTTTGCATTAAATGAGAATCTTTATGAGCAATATATGTATATAATTTATTTGTTATGCATGGATACCCGATATTATGTATAATATTTAATCTGGTGTGTAGAGTACAGCTCACACACAGAAGATCAGATTTTAGATTCTTATAGAATATAAGTTTTATGTTCACAGTTTAGATAGAAATGGACATACCATCGGTACGACTGTGGCACAAAGTTTTAGTAGGCATGTCTTGGTTACGGAGAACAGATAAAGCGTCGTCTATTGTTCCGACTCTCTGCGCCAGTACACTTTGTGAGTATTGAACGAGACATTTGGGGTTATTAGTTTTGTACTGACTACTAACTATATAAATTAATTCACACCCAAGGTTATTATGAATAATGCTTATCCTCTTAAACCTGAAATAATTATTGATTTGTATATATTTAATATTCGTTGTTTTGATTCATTAGAGGGTGCGATGTTATATGGTAAATATTAATTATTGACGGAATTCACGTCCCGAAAGATCGGGATTGACGATACCCCCTTAACGATGCTTATAAGTTTTGACTGGGCCAAATCCTGCAGATGGATTTAATTATCCGGCAATCAAATAAGTTAAGTGAAAGGGCTTAAGGAATATCAAGATGCCGATTAAATTAAATTGTCAGTAATTAAATTTAATTGGCGAGTATCAAAAATCTTAACGTGGGGAGAAATGGTAAGCATTTAATAACAGGAGCACAATGCAAGAAGGTCTTGAGATTATGAGTCAGAGTGCAATTATAGTTCTTTAGTGGTGTGAACTGTAATTCAGTTTTTTATGAAAATTACAGAAATCACTGCGTCTTTCCATAATTGCAGAAACCGCCCGTAGGTATCTGTGTTCCACTGGAAGTCTTACTCATAATTACTCCACAGGTCCCTGCTGTAGCCCTATATATATGTGGGTAGGCTGAACCAGTTGAGATTGATTTTTCATATCATTATTGATATATTATTTTTGTCTTTCAAGATTTAAAAAATATATCGGGGTTCTGCCGATACGAGTTCTCGGAGGATCGTAGCCCACACTACGTTCGAGGATCGCATAAAAGAATACGGTAGAAGATCTGACAGGAGCTTCAACTTGGAATCAAGTCGTAGTTGAAGATTAGATCTACAAGAGGTATTCTTCTAAATTAACTTTTGTTGCACGAGTTTTATTTTGATCGTTATTCGTCAAAAGTTTTATCTGGAGCCTATTTCGGCGTTTGCCCATCCAGTTAATTTTTTTATCAAAAATCATTTTACAAAAATAATAATCTTGGCAGTATTGCTTCTAACAAAACATTCCTGTAAAGGCTGCCCATGTGACCCCCATTGTGTTCCTGGGATACCTCTACCACTGGTGAGCATTACCTCTCAGCTGAAAGACGGCAAAAGAAACCCGCAACTCATCCTCCACAATCTGCAACGTGTCAAGGATCTGAGTCACCAGCTCCAACCACTCTGTCGCCACAATAGGATCAGGATCTCCAATAAAGATAGCCGGATCCAAGCGCCTGAATTCCCGCATCGCTACTGTAGCCCTTGCCTCAGGCACTCTTCTCTATCTAATGATCTCACCTCTAACCAACTGCTAGATAGAATCCACCAGCACACGCAATAACTCCGTCGCGTCCATTGGTCCCAGGGGAACATTTGCATCCCCAGCATCAGGGATAGGAACATCCCCTTGGTCAACACCACGTCTACGATCTCGACTATGGCCTCGCCATCTCCTAGTAGACATCACGTCTATATGAAAAAGACATAACATAAGATGCAGCACATAAGCATAAACCACATAAGCATGCTAACACAGAAGCACCTAGGTTCATGCTAAACAAACCCCATATACCAAGGAGAACCAAAAAGAATGACGCGTCACTCTAGATAACCTACTCAGATTCCCTGTTAGAAATCACGTCAGCTAAACGCGTTTTTAACTTAGCTCCCAAGTTTTTTAATCCAAACGCCCAAAGGCAGGACTAATTAATCCCAAGATCCAACCCTCATGCTCACATATACACATCATTCTCACGCTTAACATGTTAACACATTCATGTTATCAAAGCATCTAAACACATGCAATCAAGCACACAGAATCAACCTCACACGGTGATACACCCTCTTCCCATGGCTCTTAGGTATTCGAACCCAGAGCTCTGATACTAATCTGTCAGCACTAACAGCAAAGGTGTCGACACAAACAACAAAGGTGTCGACACCAACAGCGATGGTGTCGACACAAACAAAAAAGGTGTTGACACCGACAGCGAAGGTGTCGATACAAAAGAACCGAGAGTTACAACACAAATAGCAACATAAAGAAGTGTCGACACCAGCGACAAAAAGTGTTAACACCAACAGAAAATGTGTCGACACAAAGAAGAAATTTTAGATTTTCAAACCAGGGAACTGGGCAACGGTGGAAAGAAAACCCTAGCAATAGAAAAAGCATTTCAACCCTAAATTAAACCATCCAAACACCACTTTAGCAACCCACAGATATACACAAGCCCAAAACTACCACAAAACCTCGAGAGAAACACTCGAAACCCGATTCCATCCAACTAAAAACATCCAAAACGATTTTAAACCAAAACCCAACTTATAAACCAATTTTCATACATTTTTAAATGGTAAAAACACGCACATATATAGTTAGCACCTTTATAAGACATGAGAGTTTAGGATCCTACCTCGGTGAGTTAAAAACTCAATGCCTCAAACCACGTGCAAAAATGACCTTCGTCAGAATAGAATTTCATCCGGATGAACGCGTAGCCCACCACGAGAACACTAAGGATTTGCTATCTAATCGTCAAAAATTGAGCCCCAGGCCCCCGAGAATCTAGAGAGAAGGCAGAGCTTTGGTTTAGAAAAAAGAAAACTTAACCATAAAGTTATGAAAATATCTTTTCCAAAATATCTAAAGCTAGATATTTATAGGCCACGAAAATATCTATTTTTTTAAAAAATTTGCACCGCAACATCCAACGGCCCCAAGAACCTACCCCGCATGCATATCTAAGCCCGATCATGCATCTAAAAAGCATTTAAACATGCTGAAGCAAAAATGCCAAAAAAGAAAGCGGGTTAGGATCTCACAACTCTATCCCCCATAAAGGAATTTCGTCCTCGAAATTCACACAAGGTCAAAACAACAAACCGTCGATCGCAATCGACACAGGCACACGAGATGGTCAGCCAAACCACTCCTAGGATATAGTCAAACAAGGTCAGGCTTCTTAAACAATGGCTAACTATCTCAAAGACTCAGGATCTACAACTCACCCCAACCCCACATCCTCACCAACTACTGCCTCAACAACACTGCACACCACCCACGGAATCTATCGCCAACTCCCAAACAGATGCAACAAGAAAACTAGCCCAAAGCCTGTATGCTCGGAAAGTACCTCTACTCGCTGAAGGCATATCTGCATCCTCCAGCACGACGAGTGCCCTAGATGAACTAATAGCTATGAGTGCATACGCTCGAGGCAATGTCGCTCTGGCCTGCCCGCCAAAACTCAGCACTGTCAGTTGCTGCACCGACTGAACTAAAGTTCCCTTATCTATTCCCTGAGAAGTCTGAACGATAGGATGCTGTTGTCAACCCTACACAAATAAACCCTCTAGTGTGCCCACTGTACTCAGTGTACTCTCTCTCTGGGGACAATTCCTGTGAATGTGTTCTAACTGGCCACACCCGTAGCAAACTGGAAGTTCCCTCCCCTGCAGCTGCACTGGTGCTAAACTCTAAGACTGCTTTGGCTATAGACAATCCATCGCACGATGCTCAGGTTGCCTGCACCGGTAACAAATCAATACCCTCTGCTTTAGCCTCCCAAACGAAGCAACTAATGGTGCTGGTGTAGAGAACTGATGTGGTAACGCAGATTGGGGGAAGCTAGGACCAAGGGACCTCTGCCTCTTGCTAGAGCGTTTACCTGTCTGTACTTCTGTCCCACCCTGTGATGTCCTGGCCTCTTTTGAAGCTTGAATCTTAGTCATGGTGTTCTCAACCCTTGTCGCTGAGATTATTGAAATTGCCGGTGATGTGGTCGACGATAAATTTTGGGAACCATGCCTAGTGGGCTATTTCTTGGATATAGACCTAGCTTTTGGTTTGGTTAGAGCTACGGCTAGGGTGTTATGGGGGCAAGAGGGTTTGGTGGATGTCTACGGTACTGACAAAGGTTTCTATAATTTTAAGTCTGCAGTATGGAAGCAATGGAGAAGATTTTGGACAAGGGGCCTTGGCATTTCTCTGGAAGGCTCTTGATTCTGCGTCGCTGGAAAAAAAGGCTCAAGCTTGCTAAAGAAGATCTCTCTAAAATTCCTGTCTGGGTGAAATTTCATGGGCTTCCTCTTGAATTTTGGAATTCTGCATGTCTGAGTAGAATAGCGAGTGCAGTTAGTATTCCTCTCTATCTGGATAAGGCCATGGATACAAAGCAGCGCATCTCATATGCACGGATGTGTGTGGAAGTCGATGCGACCAAGCCTTTGTTACATTTTATCTTGGTCCAATGTGAAGGGGATAGTGTGGAGTTAGTGTTGAGTATCAAGGTCTACCATCAATTTGCTCCCATTGTAAAGCGGTTTGTCATGATATTAGCTGATGCTAGAATAAGCATGTAGAGTGTCAAGATGATTGGACTCCAGTTGGTCGAGGAAAGGGGGTTGTCAGAGGTGATAGGTCTGACCGTCCTTCTTTGATTTCTTCTTGTGCCTCTCCTACTTGTGAAGCTGCGTTGAATATGGGGAAGGCTCGTGAGCCAAATAATGATACAACTGTTGTGGGCATTGGTAAAGTTTTGCGAAAAGGAGCTAACAGCAAGGTGGCTGATGTGCCTACGAAAGTAGTTGATGGAGTGAAGTTAAAAATACCCGCAGATGCGGGTAATAGGGAGCAAGAGGAGCATGTTTCTTCACATGTAAATGTGGGTGATTGTGAAATGCCAAGTAATAATGCAGCTTCTATGAATTTTTCAAATTCAGCAGAGATGGATGATAGGGAGCAAGCAGCAACTGTAACTTTTACTTCAAATTCCTTTAGCGTTCTTGTGCGTAAGAAAAAGAAAAAGAAACAATAGTCCTAAGCCCTTTCGAATGGTGAGTATGAAGCTTCTCCTTCTCCTTCTCAACAGAAGGTAGGGAGTAAGCTGTCTCAGCCGTCCAATGGTAAGAAAAAGAAGAAACCGTCTCTTAGTCATTTAAGTTGGTAGTTCTATCAATGAGGGTTGTATGTGGTTTTGTTTGGTTAGCATTCCTCCCCGGCACCCATGCGGGGGTTTTGTGGTTTATGTTGCTTAGTTTCCTTGTTTTGTTTGGTTAGTGTTGTACCTGCCAGGGGTATACCTCTTGGATTCTTGTACATTTTCTTTTTTTATGCTATATTTAATTACCCAAAAAAAAACCCTTGTCGCTACCTATACCAGCTCTGTGAATACACGAAGTCCCTATGCAACCACACGCTCCCTGATTGCCGGCCTCAATCCCCGTTCAAACCTCATCGATCGCAGCTCATCTGTGCTCACCAACTTCGGTGCAAACTGGGATAAGCTCATAAACCTAGCCTCATACTGCATAACATCCACGGCCCCCTGGGTAAGAGTGTAGAACTTCTCCCTGTACAAATCCCTTTTCGAAGTCGGGAAGTATTTCTCCAGAAACACTCCTGTAAAGGTTGCCCATGTGACCCCCATTGTGTTCCTGGCATACCTCCACCACTGGTGAGCATTACCTCTCAGCTGAAAGATAGAAAAAGAAACCCGCAACTCATCCTCCACAATCTGCAACGTATCAAGGATCCGAGTCACTAGCTCCAACCACTCTGTTGCCACTATAGGATCAGGATCTCCAGCAAAGGTAGGCGGATCCATGCGCCCAAACTCCCGCATTGCTACTGTAGCTCTTTCCTCAGGCACTCCTTCTCTCTCTCTAATGATCTCACCTCTAGCCAACTGCTGGATAGAACCCACCAGCACACGCAACAACTCTGTCACGTCCATCGGTCCTAGGGGAGCATTTGCATCCCCAGCATCAGGGATAGGAACGTCCCTTTGGTCAACACCACAGCTACGGCCTCGACCACGGCCTCGCCCTCTCCTACCAGACATCACGTCTATATGAAAAAGACATAACATAAGATGCAGCACATAAGCATAAACCACTTAAGCATGCTAACACATAAGCACATAGGTTCATGCTAAACAAACCCCACATACCTAGAAGTACCGACAACAATGACACGTCAATCTGGATAACCTACTCAGATTCTCTGCTAGAAATTATGTCAGCTAAACACGTTTCTAACTTGGCTCCCAAGTTTATTAATCTAAACGTCCAAAGGCAAGACTAATCAATCCCAAGATCCAACCCATATGCTCACATATACACATCATTCTCATGCTTAACATGTTAACGCATTCATGTTATCAAAGCATCTAAACACATGTAATCAACCTCACACGGTGATACACCCTCTTCCCGTGGCTCTTAGATATTCGAACCTAGAGCTCTGATACTAATCTGTCAACACTAACAGCGAAGGTGTCGACACAAACAGCAAAGGTGTCAACACCAACAGCGAAGGTGTCGACACAAACAGAAAAGGTGTCAACACCAATAGCGAAGATGTCTACACAAACAGCAGAGGTGTTGACACAAAAGAACTGAGAGTTACAACACAAACAGCAGCAAAAAAATGTGTCGACACAAACAAAAAAGTGTCAACACCAGCGACAAAAAAGTGTCGACACCAACAGAAAATGTGTCGACAGAAAAGAAGAAATTTTAGATTTTCAAACCAGGGAACTGGGCAACGACGAAAAGCAAACCTTAGCAACAAAAAAAGCATCTCAACCCCAATTTAAACCATCCAAACACCCCTTTAGCAACCCACAGACATACATAAGCCCAAAACTACCACAAAACCTCGAGAGAAACACTCGAAACCTTATTCCATCCAACTAAAAACACCCAAAATGATTTTAAACCAAAACCCAACTTATAAATCGATTCTTCATGCATTTTTAAACGGTAAAAGCACATGCGATTACACGTAGCACCCTTATAAGACATGAAAATCTAGGATCCTACCTCGGTGAATTAAAAACTCAACACCTCGAACCACATGCAAAAACAAACTTTATCGGAATAGAATTTCGTCCAGATGAATGTGTAGCCCACCACGAGGAGACTAAGGATCTGCTATTAGATCGTCAAAAACTAAGCCCTAGGCCCCCCGAGAATCTAGAGAGAAGGCAGAGTTTTGGTTTAGAAAAAAGAAAACTTAGCCACCAAGTAATGAAAATAACTTTTCTAAAATATCTAAAACTAGATATTTATAGGCCACAAAAATATATCTTTTTTTTAAAATTCGCACTGCAACGTCCAACGGCCTTGGAAACCTATCCCACATGCATATCTAAGCCTGATCATGCATCTAAAAAGCATTTAAACATGCTGAAGCAAAAACACTAAACGCGCATCAAAAAACGTCGAAAAAGAAAGCGGATCAGGATCTCACAGTATAAACCCTATAAAATAGACAACGCCTCTATATATGCTTTGAACGTTGTAATTACTCTAGGAAGGTTTTGAAATGAGATCGCTGGGAAATGTAATTGAAACTTCTCTTTATATAATTCATTTATCTCTATATTTCTTTCCTATTCATATAAATAAGGAATTTTACAAATGAAGATAAGGAAAATAGTGGCCTTTGGTGAGTTTGACTCGCTGGCTGGTCACGGACGCCATTTTAGAAAATGGATCATGATAGAGATGGTATCCAGCCAAATGTTTAAAAAAAACACATAGTTTAGGACACTCCACACTACTTTTATATGCTTATAATATTCTAGACGTGTCCTTAATAGGGTAGCTAGTAATAACTAGAGCATCTCTTAAAATATGGGTATCATAGATAACATAGACACATTTGAAGAATACCATCTTAGCACACTACCTATAGCACCCTTATGAGAATAATAGAGGTTCTAACAAGTTTTATAAGAATAGAAGATGAAAGATTATTCAATAAGATGAACAATAGTCAGGTATCATCTATAAACAAAAATACTTAAGTCCGGAAAGACGTTATAGAAATAAATAATCTGAAGCATTATATAAAGTAATTAGATAAAGTTGTAGTGAATAGACATAGGACCAGCCTGCCTCCCTTCAAATCTTATTCCAAACCCAACAGAATTACCAATGATCACCCTCCAAGCAAGAACCAATCGTAAAATGAACTAGGCTAAATCCATGCCCTGAAAGAATTAATTCCTTCGAACACCAATAACAACCTCTCTGAGCCTAATGATTAGGACCCAATACCTGTTCTTAAATCAAAAATTTTAATCAGCGAACCTCCAAATGAGTAGGAGTATGAGACCAGGATAAAAAGGAATAGTGCTATAGATATGATATAATAATGTTTTAGAAGCCTGTTAAACTAGTTTTGTATTCTCTTATGTGTTTTGAATGATATAATATTACGATTAAGTACTTGACTATTTTATTTAAAGTATTACCTTTATATGAAGTTGTGATACTTGCAATACGTTTTATTCTTAGGACATCCCATATTAAGAACATGAATAATATGATAACTCAGACGAACACCTAGAATATGCAAAACAATCTATAAACAAACTCAGGTAGTTAAATTTGTTACCTTTTATTCCATCCATAGCAAACCACCTCTTGCTGAATTCCAAAAACTAATTCAAATCCTGTAAACACCTTAGAATCTCGTAGAAGGTTTAGACGCAAGAAAATCCTTAAAAATAAAATCATGAGATTCACGTGTTTTAGAATGAACTAGTTGTTATCAAGCGAAGATTTTGTTATACCAACCAAGCAATTATCCTTGAATTCCAATCAGAAAAATGCCTGATCACCGTTTCTTCTAATGGGAAGTCTAAAAAAATTAATCAAGTTGAGTTTATCCCCTTAAAATAGAAATTTTATTATAATACTTGATCTTTTATGCAAAATATGGGTGAAATTAGTAATCCTGACTATAACTTTTTATAAGTTACAGTCATGGCTCCTACTCCTAACATGCCAAGCCAAACCACGACTATGCGGTTAGAGCAGCTTCAACAAAGAATATATGGACGAGTTAAGTTAATCCAAATTCAACAATAACTAATGCAACTCTACTTCTAAACCTACATACCTCCGCAACCCGAAGAAAGAAATGACGATCCACATCTAAAAATTTTAGAAAGCTTACAATCAGACATCAGGTCACGCCCCTAACTCCGGGTCACATGAAACACCCATCAACAATCATATAAAACACCAAACCCGATGTTCACTCTTAGATCAAAACATCCATACATTAAATATAACCGCCAAAAGGCTTACAATACACGGTTCCAAAATTGATAAAACATATAAACATAATAGTCAAAAAAGAACAAAAGGAAGACTACAGATCTTCTACCTCTCCGACAACCCCGAATCAATTTGCACGACCGGTACCTGAAAAATATTTTAAATCCCACACCATGAGCCAAAGCTCAGCAGAAACGAAGCAAGCATGAAATATAAGCTAAATATACTAGAAAAATGATGTGCAGTTTTTGACTTACACGAGCCATAAAAACGATTTTATATCTAAACCCATACGAGTCTCACAGAAAAAACATTTCAAAAACGATTTTATATAAGCACTCACTAGAGCCTCAAGGAAAACAGTTTTGAAAACGGTTTTGCATCACGACTCATCAAAGCCTAGAAGATAAGTTGATTTATATATATACATGCTACCATGCTTTACCAGCAAAGATAGACTCCTACGAGCCAAGACTCTCACGAGCCCCATATGCCACACATATACATATAAATCGACTTTTACAAGCCTCAACAACAGTTCTATCACATAGATGATGATCCATACCCAAACATACATCCTCACAAGATAAAACCATATACCACGGGATAAAATCGTATGCCACGGGTGCAAAACATATACATATAAATCGACTTTTACAAGCCTCAACAACAATTCTACCACATAGATGAAGATCCATACTCAAACATACATCCTCACGAGATAAAACCATATACCACGGAATAAAATCGTATACTACGGGAAAAAACCGTATCAACACATGCCTATATAAAACCAAAGTTTTAAATGCACCAAGACCCCATAAGATCACGTATCCATCCTACTACATTCATGAATAAACCAGAGTTTATAAGCACAAAAGTACATATAACCACCACGTTCCACATAGCGATGCCACACAACCCATCACTACTCCATAAGCCACACACCCGACACAAACAACAAACTTACAGAACACGACCTAACCAAAGGCCAACACCAAACCTCCCATAAAATGGTTCTCACAAATGTTCTCACAAAACCCCATCTTTTCCCAAAACCCCCTTTTTAGGAAAAGAACCACGGGCACAAACACGCCCTGCATCCAACTATGCACAAACACCACGATTAACCAACCTACGTCACCCCCGAGGACAACCACAAAGAAACAAACCACTACGGCCCCACCACAACCAACCACAACAAAAAATGACCCACACCCCTCTTCATTAATCCAGTTGACAAAACTCCATAATTTAATCGACCGAAAAGCCACTATAGGAGAGCTAGTCGATTGAACCCCATAATCCAATCAATCGAAAAGCCACAACATGACCAAAACAAACCCCCAAGGCCCCAACACTACCAAAAGAAACCCCTAAGGCCCCAACATGACCAAAAGAAAAGCGATCAAAATAAATAGCAAAAATGTCGACACAAATAAAAAAAATATCGGCACAAAACAACAGCAGAGAGTCAACACAAACAGAGAGAAAAAAGGGTCGACACCAACAGTAGAAGTGTCGACACAAACAGAAAAAGTGTCAACACAAAACAACCGCAGCATAGACAACACAAATCGAAAGAAAAGGTGTCGACACCAATAGCAGAAGTGTCGACACAAATAGAAAAAGTATCGACACAAAAACAACAGATTCACATTTTCAAATCAAATGGATGAACGGCGACAAAAAGTAAACCCTAGTGACGAAAAGTAAACCCTAGGGACGAAAAAAGCTTCTCATCCCTAAATTAAACCAGCCAACCACCCCTTTTTCAACCCACGAACATACACAAGCCTAAAACTACCATAAAATCTCGAGAGAAACACTCAAAACCCAATTCCATCCAATTGAAATCAACCAAAAACTCGATTTATCAAAACATAAATCGATTTTCATGCATTTTGAAATGGTAAAAACACACACGATTACACATAGCACCTTTATAAGACATGAGAGTCTAGAATCCTACATCGTTGAGTCAAAAACTCGATGCCTCGATCCACGTGCAAAATCAAACTTCGTCGGAACAAAATTTCATCCGGATGAACGCATAGCCCTCGGTGTAGATAGTAAGGATCCGCTACTCGATTGCAAAAAATAAAGCCCATGCCCCATGAAAATCTAGAGAGAAGGTGGAGCTTTTAGTGTGAGAAAAAGAAACTTAGCCTCCAAGCTTTGAAAATATCTCCACCAAAATATCTAAGGCTAGATATTTATATGTCTCAAAAACATTTTTTTTTTAAATTCACACCACAACGCCCAACGACCCCAGAAACCAACCCCACATGCATATCTAAACCCGAACACGCATAAAAACATATATGAACATGCTGTAATGAAAACAATAAACACGCGTCGAAAAATACCAAAAAAGAAAGCGGGTCAGGGTCTCACAACTCTACCCCCTTAAACGAATTTCATCCCCGAAATTCAGCATAAGGTCAAAAGAAAACAAACTGTTGATCGTGGTAGTATATTTGTAATCCCAAGAGGGGGGTGAATTGGATATTTAAAAAAAATCTTATTCAAATATTAACACAAGTGTAGATTTTAATTCACTTATAAGCCAGATTCAAAACTTTTTTGTTTGAGGATTTAAAACGTAAGTTTAAATTTTAATTCATAAGTTTAAAAAAAATTTGTTTGAAAAATGAAATCACTAGACTCAAAGCTTTCTTGATTTAAAAATTAAAATACAAGTATGAAATTGAAAAGTGAATGATTAAGTATAGATTTTAAGTGTGTGTGATGCAAATATAAACAACAATATAATAATGAGAATGAAAAGTAAAGCAAGTTAGAGATACGACACCAAGGTTTTTACAAGGTTCTTACAAGGTTCGGCACAACGGTCTACGTCCTTGCCGCAAGCCAATCGCTATGATAATTTTCACTATCACTCCTTCAATAGGCGGAGCAGCATCTCTCTTTAGTCTAGGCAGAGTAGCCTCTCTTATGAATGTTCCCTTCTCAAGTACACACTCCTTCAGTAGGCAGAGCAGCCTCTCTTGAGAATATCCCCTTCTCAAGTCCCTCCTTATAGGCGGAGTTTTCTCTCTCCTTCAATAGGCGGAGTGGCCTCTCTTGAGAATTACTTTCTCAAGTTACAACAAGAATACAAGACTAGAATCCAAATTGGATGTACAAGATCAGCTCCTTTAGCGAGCAAATAAATACAAATGAAGCACACTAATATTCACTCTAAAGGATATACAAGTGAAAAGCTCAATGGAGGATTTCTAAGGTTTTCTCTCAAACATAATTCATAAAAATGAAGAATTTGAAGCACAAACTTGATGTATATGAGAGAGTATGATGGAGGGCTTTGCTATATATTTTTCAAAGCTTAAGGGGTCTATTTATAGGTTAAAAACATGAACTAGCCATTGGGATAAATGTGGTAATAGTCAAACTAGCCATTACAGCCAAAAATATCCAAATTATAGCCTGTTTAGTCGACTGGACAAGCCCATTCAGTCGATTGGACCAGCCTTCAGTCGACCGGATCTAGTGAGAAGTCAACTGGATTACGACTGCTCAATTTTCCCGACTTTAAACAACCTACCTCCTTCATTCGAACTCCGAATAGGTCCATTCTTGTGTTTAAATTGAAGCCCTAGAAGTCTTCTTTCCAATGGTACAAACCTCATAGAAAAGTTCATTTTGTACAAAAAGTTATGACCAAAACACTGAAGGTATGTTAATTTTCTTCACACACTTTTTTGCTTATTTTTGGCCGAACTTCTTTTGAAACATTTTAAAACACAATTTATACTTTGAAAATGATTTTCCATAAAGTATTAAGCACCTAGGGTCAAACTAAGGTCTCCTATGAGCTTTCACACATATAACCAATGGTATGTGAACTTACATAGGTCCTAGTGCATTTACACTTAGAAATTCTTCAAGTCCTTCAAGTCTTTTTTTTTCTTCTTAGTTTTTCTCATGCTTCATGGATCTTAGCCGCTTGTATATGATCTTCATACTTCATGGCTTCCATTTTACTTTCTCAATTGTGCTTGTGTCATTAAAGTCCTGTGAACACACTCTGTCACGTCCCAAACTCCAGGCCACGTGAAACACCCTTAAAACAACCAAACATGATACCCAACCCGAGAATACACTCTCAATTAAAACCATACATGCAATGTATATAAACGCCAAACAGCATACATTACAAGGCTCCAACGCCAAAAGCTTACACTACACGGTTCCAACATCGGAAAAACATGTTACAACATACATGTAACAGAAAGACAAAAGGGAATACTATAACTCTTTTGCTCCCAACCAGCAACCCCAAATCAGCGCGCGTGATCGGTACCTGAAAATATTTTATCCCACACTGTGAGCCAAGGCTCAGCAGAAACTAGACAAGCATGCAATATAAACAAAACATGCTAGAAAATCGAAGTGTATTTTTAGCCTCTCTTTCAAGCCTTTAAAACAGTTTCACATGCAAGGGAAAGCGAGGATACAAACCATCGTTAGACTCACTCATAGAAGCCTTGAAAAACAGTTTGAAAACGATTTTTTTTTAGATCGCGATACACACAACTCTTAAAAATAATTTGAAAACTAGTCTATTCATCCCATAATGCAATTCATGCAATCCATGTATCTTATCGGACTTTCACCGATGGGCCGTAGCCCCTGTCAATGCATCTTTACGGACTTAACCGAGGGACCATAGCCCTAACGAATACCTCTTTACGGACTTGCATCGAGGGACCGTAGTCCTATCAAATGCTTCTTTACGGGCTTTAACCGAAGGGTCATAACCCTAACGTAATCACCGTTAGCCAGAGCTAACATAACCATCTATCTCATTCCATACACCTATGCATAACCTAATAGTGATTTAAATGCATAAACCCACATACTATCACTACGTAACACAAACCATGCCACATGCTACACACGCGACTCACATAAACCTGCGTCACATGCATCCGCTCCTTAGAGCCCACATACAAGTCTATAAAACTTAGGGTCTTAAAGCATAAACCACATTACACATAACGCCATGTAAACCACATGACACAATTCATACATGAATAAACTACAGTTATAACATACATAAGCTCGTTATAAAAGCAAATAGCCGCGTATAACAACCAAGCCTAGCCCGAAGGCCAACTAAAAATCTAAAGCCTTACCTCACGATTTCACAACCCAAGACCCTTTCCCGAAGGGAACCACGGGCCTAAACACTCAACACATAACAAACACCCCCATCTCACCAACTCATCATCCCCGAGGATGGCATCAACACGAACACACGAGGTTACTACACGACCCCCGAAACCACAACACAACTAACCGAACCCCAAAAGGAATCCACAGGTATTTAAATCAAGTAATTTCCTTAAATTAATCAATCGAATACCATAGGATACCAATCGAAAACCAAGGAACCAACCCAAAACCACAAACCACGAGCCCATAACTTCAGTCGACTAGACTCAACCCCCAGTCGACTGAAAAATACACTAGAAAAGCCAAAATGCCCAAACACACGGTCCAGTCGACTGACCCCGTGAGTTCAGTCGACTGTACCCCAAGAACTATGATCCAGTCAACTGAACCTATGAGTTCAGTTGACTGAACCCACCCAGAAAATAATTCTGAGCTACGGGTTCAACCTCCAAACCCCTGAATCGAAGCTTCCAAACACCGGTTTAACACCCATAAACATCTACACGCCTAGGCTTAACACCGAGACCTCAAAAGAAACCTTCGACACCCGATTTCATCCACGAAATTGACGAAAAATAGGTTTTAAACCCCAAAACCTAACTTGATTCAAACTCATATCTACGGCAATCTAACCGGTAAAAAGACACCCGACTACCCATAGCACCCTTATAAAACATACAGGTCTAGAATCCTACCTCGGTGAGTTAAAAACTTGACGTCTCAATCTACGTGCAAAACTGAGCTTCGTCAGAATCAAAATCTGATTAGATGGTTCCGTAGCCCACTGTGCCAATAGTAGGAATCCGCTGTCTGATCGTCAGAAATTGAACCCCGGGCCCCCAAAAAGTTAAAGAGAAGGCAGAGAGAAAAATGGAAAACTTAAGAGTTAAGTTTTGGAAAATATATTTTAAAAATATCTAACTCAAGTTATTTATAGGTCTCCCAAATATCTTTTTTTGAAAATTTTTGAGATTCGCGCAACAACAGTCCACAACCCCGGGAACCTACCTCGCATGCATATCTAAGCCCAATCATGCATCAAAAGTAGTAAAAATATGCTCGAATGAAAACACGTAACGCACGTCCAAAAATGCCAAAAAAAGAAAACGGGTCAGGGTCTCACAACTTACCCCCTTAAAGGAATTTTTCCCTCAAAAGTCAATTCAAGGTCAACAGAAGCAACCCGGTGATCACAATTAACATAGGTACACGAGATGGTTAGCCAAACCATTCCTAGGATATAGTCAAACAAGGTCAGGCATCCTAAACCATGGCCAACT
>JAOTRH010075670.1:0-17569 GCA_034768845.1 Heliamphora exappendiculata | reverse complement strand
AATCCACAAGTAATATTCTTCCATCTATGTTAACCACGTGTGGGTTTACAGATTAAGTGGGTGTTTAAAACACATCTGATTGGGGTTTCAAAACATAAGTCGGTCTCCCTCGAAGTACATTCCCATCCATATTTCATAGCAAACCCCACAGAAACAAAAGAATCAGTTACACCAGGATCAAATAACGCATAGGTATAAGCAGAAGACGCTAGGATAATACATGCCACCACATCGTTGAAAGTCTGAGCATCTTGTTGAGTAAGTACATAAACCCTCCTGCGAGTCATCAGTCTCTGAAATTCGTCCTTTTTTTGATTCTTAATCTTTATAGTTATCGAAACTCTTTTATTCATCCCTAAGTTCTTCTTGATATCTTTCCCATCTCTATTAGGGCACTTAACTACCATATGGCTACATTGTCTATAGGCAAAACAAGCTCCGGTATTCCAACGACTTCACTATCAGAATAAAATTCATTACATCTGAAGCATCGTGGCCAATCTCTCTATTTATCACCACCACTGAAAGAATGATTTTCCTAACTACCATAAGATGTAGTGCTTTGCCTTTCGGTAAATCCCCCTAAACCCCAATTTCTTTGAAAACTTGATTAAAGCGGCCTCTTTTCCTCATTGTTATCATTGTCTTTCTGAACTTCCTTAAGACTTCTTTCAACTAATAAGGCTTTTTGAAGACGAATGCTTTTAGAAAAGTACTTGTTATCGAAAGCGTCCTTAAACATTGCCCATGTCTATTGATCTGCGTCGTTTTCATGTCTATGTTTCTCCATCTATCACCAATCGTAAGCCCTTCCTAGCAACATATAGGTAGCATAAGAAACTTGTTATTCATCAGATCACCCTAAAATAGCAAAAACTCTCTCCATCTCTGTCACCCATTTTTCTGTCTCTAAAGAATTTTTGGTTTCCTCAAATGCCGATGGAACCAACTTTTTAAACTCTGCAATACCACTACGTTGCCTCTATTATGCTCCTACATCTTGTTGCATCTGTTGTTGATGCTCCATAAGCCTAGATAGGTTAGCATTGTGGTGGCATGTTGTTGTATTACACCAATCAAAGCATGCATTAACTAAAACATTTTTATTAGATTAGGAACCCTGGGTTGTTCGTCTCTACGACGCTGCTGACCTTGAGTTTCAATATTTTCACGTGAGAACCCTCAAGAACACTAGTTGTATTTCTTCATTGTTCACTACCAATAGCTAATTGGTTTACTTGACCAGTTTGGGAGTTACCAACAATTTCTGTAATTCTTCCAAAACGTGTCATGTCAACCTACATGCATTAAAATAGTTATACTATGTGGGGGTGAATCCGTAGAGGTGAGAGAGGATAGAAAGAAGTAGGCCCACTTCATCAGACTCGCTGGCTTGATCGCTTCTGCACAGGGAACAAGTATGAGATTGGTTGGCAGGCTTTGCTAGAAAGCCCCTCCAACGCCTAAGTTAGTGAGCTGTGAAATGGAGATGATAAGCTCTTAAGAGAATTTAGAAGAGTTTTAAATAGTAAAAAGTGTGTCTGTGTATCTCGTCTTTGAGTTCGGTATTTATAGGCAAAATTTGGCAGGAAGGGCATGATCCTCAATGCTCGATTTTTGCGGGAGTCGCTTTTTTCTCCTTTTGAGGTTTGCCAAGGGCCTTTTCTATGGAGGTGGTGGGCTATTTAATCATTTCAAATTATATCAAGTGTCATTTAATGCAGAGGTGTATAAACGTGACAGTGCCATTAGTACTCCAAGCTCAGCCATCCCATCGCATTAAATGCGCCCTAACCTTGGTTGGGGCTCTCATTGTTACGTTCACCAGAGATCGAGATGTTGGTCCAACCTGGGCTTGTGTTTTGCATTGGCTAGATCCTAGACTTTAAGCTTGCCCATACGTATTTGGGCTGACCCCTTTCATATACCATACTATTTTTTTAAAAATAATAACAAGTAACAACGAGATCAAAAATATAATTGAGTTTTGCCAGCTTATTGTTTACCCATCTCACCGCTATGATTTAAGGGTTTCAATCAAAATACAAGCGTAGACATTGATACCAATAACTTATCACGCCCCAAACCATGTGACAATGCAACACACCCATTTTTCTTGAGTATGTAAGGCTAAGAACTAATAAATAAACAATAGGAAAGGAAAGAAAATATAATTTTGATCTTCCCACGGGAGATAGAAGGTGTGGGAAGGGAATTGTCAAATTTCATTATTATACCTACAAGAAGGACGAACCGGGTGTAGCCTAAATAGAGGAATGGTATACTCGATTGTCAGCTCCTCGATCACCGGGAATGATTAAATACTCGAAAAAATATAGTGAAGGGAAGGATGAAGTATATTAGAATTGAGAGAATGTTTAGGCAGAGTTTAAGTGACGTCCATTGGCACAATGACGCGTGGCAGGAGTGGAAGATTCTATTGCCAAGCAACAAAGTTTTGCGGTCCCAATGAATGGAGGTTATGGTCGCAAAAAAATTTAAGGTTTCATAAAAGCATTGTTGTGGTCACTACGACAAATGTCGCGATCAGTAAGTATAACCAAGAGACCGCAACCTTTTTAGGATTCAGAAGTTGTGACCGTGCATAATGGATGTTGCAATTTGGAGTTTTCAAGGGTTTTTTGGTGCGTAAGCTGAAATCTCTCATCAATGATTGATTGAAGGTCTTTCTGATACCATCTTTTTTGTTTTTCATCACTGGATTCACTCGAATAAACTTAAGATTCAGCTTAGTCAAATTGGAGTGTTTATAATAGAGGCCATGATAAATAGTACCTGAGCAATTGACCGGCCACAAAACTCATGGAGGACTGTCTGTTATTCACAAATGGTTAACATGGCCTTAAGCTGCTGTTATGACTACCTTTTCACCTGTTGTAAACACTAAGCGAGAATGATAAAGGACACACAAATATTGTAGTTGCATAATCAAATTCTTCATTTGCCTTGACTTAAAAGATCATGAACTGAGCTCCACCTGATTGTAGTCGAACTTAATTGGGCTTTGCTAAATTGACCCATGTCAGCTGCAAAAGAAAGCACCGTTAGCACTTTTTCAATCAAAGATGTTTGACCAAAAAGCACTTTAATGCCGAAGTTAGTACTTTTTAAAGGCTTTTTAGAAGAAAGATTCCCTTTACCCATGACGGTGAGGTTATTTGCAGGCAAAGACTTTGAGTATTGAATTGCGTACCCTTTACTCATGAAGGTGTGGTTGTTAAATTTATAGGGGTAATTTCTGTCAAGGCTTAGGATTCATTTTTGTTTTGAGACACCACCTTCCTTTATAAGGGATTGATACACTTCCCCGATAGGATTAGCTTCCTCTTTTGGTGGCCCTTTTTTCTGATGCATTTGTTTTAATTGGGTCTCTCTTTCTACCTCGTTGAATTGAGCTTGTAATGGGTTTAGCCTCTCGTTTGCAGATGATGATAAAAAAAAAAGAAATATTAATTTTATTTCTTAGACTCATTTACACAACTAAGGGCCTGTTTGATTGTTTAGAGATAAATTGAAGAATATAAAATATCATCAGATATAGAGGAAGATGTAGAATACAACAGATATAACGTTGGATATCTGTTACTTAGAAATATCACATAACTTATTTGTGTAGGAGTGTATATGATTAGATATTGTACATAATTTTATAAAACAAACCCATGCAACTTAATGAAAAAAGAACCTGATTAAAGGAACCAACCTAAAAGAACTTATGAAGACAGTAGTTGATGAAAATAAGCCAAACTTTCAATTTTCTCATCGACGATGCGAGTAAAAAGAGTCGATTTCTTTTGTAAGTAATTTCCAAAAATGACCCATTTATACCCCAAAGGATATCCCAAAGACATTTGGCAGAAACCCACTTTTAAAAACAAATTCCAAAAATGTACCACCCAACGAAGTCTGCTCGAGCAGGATCCTGACCACTCGAGCAGTGAGGTACCTGAGAGCACATTACCCAAAATCCAAAAATGTTTTCTAATTGTTGAAAAGTCACCCATTTTCCTCATTCTTTAAACATAGTTTTAGTAGGCAAAATTGTGAAATAAGTTATGCACTTGATAATAAAATAACCTCTTTTAACCTAAAAATTCAGAATCAAACTTTCAAGATCGTGACGTTTCATTCAAAACCAAGGGATTTAACCCACAAAACGAGTCTAACGTCCTCACAGGCATACAAATTATGAATTTATGGCCTTAGGGCCTTACAACACAGGCTACTCCAACCCAAAATAAATTCATTCAAATATTCAAAACAAGAATTACATTTAAAATTTCATTTCTCAAAAGATGTTATCAATGAATATGTAATTCTATCAAACTACTCAAAAGGGTCCTGTAACCATACACCTTACTCCAATACCTTCTTTTTTCTATCACTTGAAATGTTGTTAAACAACATGAGCTGAGACTCGTAGAAAATTGACTAGCAATAAACATATGTATGACATGCGAGGATGGTTACGCGAAATGCAACATATAATTTTCTCCCTTAGCTAATTCCTTTTGTCCAAACCAAATTCCCATCACATAACTGAGTTTTCATGTAAGTCCATAGTTCAATATTCTAAGACCTTAGTGAATCCAATCATTCAACATGTCACCCCACCGTTTTCCAACCAACCCAAGGTTTTCTAAATTTCATAATTCATTTCTTGATTTAATTAAGTATTAAAGCTGGATAGCACCCATAAACCCAGGCATATTTATCATCATCGAGCCACGCCAGGTCCAATGAATAAATATCCATTCTATAGCCCGCCACGAAAAGCACACATTTTTAGTTTCTCTCGAAAATACCGATGGGTGGGCCGCCCAATAGCACGCTTTTATAGAGATTAACCCAAAAAAATAGATTACATTACATTGCGCAAGTTTTTGGTATTTCACTAAGAAGTTACTCGAGCCCAAACTTAGACATTCAATTCGGTCATACGGTACTTTAATTATATTATTTTCATTAACAACCAATACGAGTCTAACCGTCAACCTGGTTCCTCTCGCCAAACCCCACACCATTGCAGTTCTAATCTCAACCATCAAATATTTTCTTATAATTCATATATTCGAATATAAAGGCTCAAAACTCTCAAAGTTAACATTTCATATGATTCATATCCAACGATGTACCAATTTTGAACAAAAAACCCTAATCTGACACCCACCATTTCAAGTATCATAGCAACTCATGGGATATACATGCAATAGATTAATACAACCCCAATATGTCCAAAAATTCCATCTATTTCAATATTTGGGTCCCTTAACCCTAAAAGTCCCAATTTCTATGATTTTAACTCAAATCCAAAATCCTAACCCATTATTTTTCAATTCCAATCATATCCAACAACAACAAAAAGATAGAATCACTATAAACCATCACCAAATCTAAGATTTAACTTGCTTTAACATCAAGCCCTAATCTTGGGTTTTGAAAACACCATTTTCATATTTTTCATGTTTATATTTTCAAATATATAACTTATGTCACATATATATTCAAGGAGAGTCATAGATCCTACCTCTTTGATGATAAATCCACAGGAAAGAAGCCCCAGCGAGCTTCAACCACAAGAATGTCCAACTAAAGGCAAGAAAAGAGCTTCCAACGCCAAGTTAAAGCCTTCAATGGATGTTCAACCAAGAAAAAAGAAAGGAATCTACTCAAGAAAAGCAAAGAGGGCTTCAAGAATTAACTCTCCAAATCTAACCTTCGGTCTCAACTTCTGTTCTAGAGAGAGAAAGAAATAAAAAGATTGACAAGAAAATATTTTAACCCGCAACTTAAAGTCTGCTCGTTGATCGTCCGCTCGAGCGGACCTGGAAGCACTCGAGCGGTCCCCACTAACTTGATTTTTAAAAAAACTCTCTACCACTAGTTTGCTCAAACGGGCATTTGACCGCTCGATGGTACCACTGTTGGAGGATTGTAAATCAACCTCAGCCAGTGAGAATTAATTGGCGGTGAAAGATTGTAAAACCCTAGGTGAGAGGGAAAATTAGAGGGAGAGGGAATTAGCTAGGGCTTTCACTTGCTTCGACATTAACAAGTTGATGTGGGAAAAAAGTGCAAGTTATCCCATCTAGTTAAAACCATGTCATTTTGGTTTTCGCGTAAATAAAATGACATGGTTTCATTTAAAACTTTTTAAAAAAGAAAACATCTCATTGCAAATAAACTTTTTTAACTAACCTTGTTGCTACCTTTAATATGCTATCGCGTTAATCAAGTTTTCACTTATTTGTTTCGACAATTTTTTCGTCTCAAAAAGACACCTTCTATGGTCGATAAATATCTCATATTCATCTCTTTTTACGTAAAAATGTACTTCAAGCTTTTATGGTCTGTGAATATCTCACATCTTACGCCATATAAGTAGTGCCTCCAAATCTTCAATACAAACACCATGGCTGCCAACTCTAAGTTATGTTAGATAATTCTATTCATATCGCTTTAGCTGCCTCAAAGCATATGTCACCACATTTTCATTCTGCATCACAACACATCCCAAACTCTTTCTAGAGGCATAGCTATAGATTGTAAAACTTTCCATCCCAAAAGGAACAATGAGCATTGGTGCCGATACGAAACGCCATTTAAACTCTTGAAAGCTCTGTTTACATTCATCAGACTACTCAAATTTATCCCCTTTTATGTTAAACGAGTCAATGGTACAACTATACGGGAAAATACTTCTACGAACCTCCTATAGTATCTAGTTAACCCCAAGAAACCTTGGATTTCTGTTGCACTGGTCGGCCTATTCCATTCTACTACAACTTCAGTCTTTTCTTAGATCAACAGAGACCCCATCCTTATATTTCACATGGCCTAAGAAGGAAACATTATCTAATCAAAACTCACATTTCCTTAACTTTGCATATAATTTCTTTCTTCTCAAAATTTGCAACATCATTCTCAAATATTTTTCTTGCTCCTCTTTGCTCTTTGAATATTGTAGAATGTCATCAATAAACACCACCACATATTGATCCAAAAAAGGTTTGAACACCATATTCATCAAGTCCATGAATGATGCAGGTGCATTATTAGTTAAACCAAACGACATCACTAAAATCTCATAATGCCCATATTTATTGCAAAAAGCTATCTTGGCATATCTTCTTCCTTAATCTTCAATTGATGATAACCTAAGTAAAAATCAATCTTTGAGAATACTTGTACCCCTTGTAGCTAATCAAATGAATTGTCAGTTATGGGTAATGGATAATTATTCCTTATCATCTTCTTATTTAATTCTCAATAATCAAAGAATAGACGCATACTTTCATTCTTCTTTTTCACAAATAAGACATAGGCTGCCTAAGGAGAAACACTAGGCTTAATTAATAAAATATTTATCTAATAACTCTTGCAATTGCTTCTTTAATTCTTTCAACTCTGTTGGGGCCATTCTATATGGAGCCTTGGAAATAGGCCATGTGCTAGGAACCAAGTTAATAGAAAATTTAATCTCTCTATTTGGTAGCAAACTGGTAAGTCCTCAGGAAATGCATTAGGTGATTCTCTCACAATAAGAAGATTCTCCAAATTCAACTCTTCCTGACTTGTGTCTCTAACAGAAGTCAAATAACCTTTACAATAACTTTTCAACAACAGGTTTAGTTGCAAAGCTAATATCATTAAGGGAGAAGTTTTATGTCCAGCACCCAAGAAACAAATTTCTAATTGATTTGGGTACCGGAACATAACCCTTTTGCCATGATAATCAATAGAGGCATATTTAGTTGCAAGCTAATCCATCCTAAAAATGATATTAAAATCTCACATCCATAGCACTGTTAAACCCACAAGTAATTTTCTTTCATCTATGTTAACCACGTGTGGGTTTACAGATTAAGTGGCTGATTAAAACACCTCTGACTAGGGTTTCAAAACATATGTCATTCTCCATCGGAGTACATTACCATTCATATTTCATAACAAACCCCACAGAAACAAAAGAATTAGTTACACCAGGATCAAATAATGTATAGGCATAAGCAGAAGACGCTGGGATAATACCTGCCAGCACATCATTGGAAGTTTGAGCATCTTGACGAGTAAGTACATAAACCCGCCTACGAGTTATCGGTCTCTGAAATTCGTCCTTCTTTTGATTTTTAGTCCTTATAGTTATCAAAACTCTTTTATTCATCCCTAAGTTCCTCTTGATCTCTTTCCCACCTCTATTAGGTCACATAACTACCATATGGTTGCATTGTCTACATGCAAAGCAAGCTCTAGTACTCCAACGACTTCACTATCAGAATAAAATTCATTACATCTACCGCATCGTAGCCAATATCTCTATTTATCACCACCACTAAAAGAATGATTTTTCTAACTACCATAAGATGTAGTGCTTTGCCTTTTGGCAATTCCCCCTAAACCCTAATTTCTTTGAAAACTTGATTAAGGTGGCCTCTTTTCCTGATTGTTATCATTGTCTTTCTGAACTTCCTTAAGACCTCTTTAAACTAATAAGGCATTTTGAAGACGAATACTTTAAGGAAAGTACTTGTTATCTAAAGCGTCCTTAAACATTGCCCATTTCTATTAATCTGCTTCGTTTTCACTTCTATGTTTCTCCATCTGTCACCAGTCATAAGCACTTCCTTGCAACATATAGATAGCATAAGAAACTTGTTATTCATCAAAACATCCTAAAATAGCAAAAACTCTCTCCATCTCTGTCACCCATTTTTCTACCTCTAAAGAATCTGTGGTTCCCTCAAATGTCAGTGGAACTAACTTTTTAAACTCTACAATACAACTACGTTACCTTTATTATGCTCCTGCATCTTGTTGCATTTGCTGCTGATGCTCCGTAAACCTAGATAGGTCAGTACTGTGGTGGCTTCCTGTTGTTTTACACCTATCAAAGCATGCATCAACCAAAACATTTTTATTAGATTAGGAACCCTGGGTTGTTCGTCTCCACTATGTTGCTGACCTTCAGTTTTAATATTTTCACGAGAACCCTCAAGAACACTAGTTGTATTTCTTCATTGTTCACTCGCAATAACTGGATGGTTTACTTGACCAATTTGAGAGTTATCAACAATTTCTGTAATTCTCCCAAAACGTCTCATGTCAACCTACATACATTAAAATAGTTATACTATGTAGGGGTGAATTCGAAGAGGTGAGAGAGGATAGAAAGAAGTAGCCCCACTTCATCGGACTCGCTGGTTTGATCGCTCCTGCACAGGGAATAAGTGTGAGACTGGCTGGTGGGCTTTGCCAAAAAGCCCCTCCGATGCTTAAGTTAGTGAACTGTAAAATGGAGATGATAAGCCCTGAAGAGAATTTAGAAGAGTTTTAAATAGTAAAAAGTGTGTCTGTGTATCTCGTCTTTGAGTTCGGCATTTATAGGCAAAATTTGGCGGGAAGGGGATAATCCCCAACGCTTGGTTTTGGCAGAAGCCGCCTTTTTCCCCTTTTGGGGTTTGCCAAGGGCCTTTTCTGTGGAGGTGGTGAGCTATTTAATTATTTTGAATTACACAAGGTGCCATTCAATACAGAGGTATACGGACATGATAGTTCCATTAATACTCCAAGCTCGACCATCCCACCTCATTAAATGCGCCCTGACCTTAGTTAGGGCTCTCATTGTTACGTTCGCCAAAGATCGGGAGGTTAGTCTAACCTTTGCTCGTGTTTTGCGTTGGCTGGATTGTGGACTTTAAGTTGGCCCGTATGTATTTGGGCTGATCCCTTTCATATACCATATTATTTTTCTAAAAATAATAACAAGGAATAACGAAATCAAAAACATAATCGAGTTTTGCTAGCTTATTATGTACCCATCTCACCACTATGATTTAACGGTTTCAAACAAAATACGAACAAACGCTTTGATACCAATAAATTATCACGCCCCAAACCATGTGACAACGCCACACACCCATTTTTCTTGAGTATGCAAGGATAAGAACTAATAAATATATAAACAATAGGAAAGAAAATATAATTTTGATCTTCCCACGGGAGATAGAAGGTGTGGGACGAAAATTGTCAAATTTCATTATTATACCTGCAAGAAGGACGAATCGGATGTAGCCTAAATATAGGAATGGTAAACTCGATTGTTGGCTCCTCGATCACCGGGAATGATTAAATACTCTGAAAATATAGTGAAGGGTAAAGGATGAAGTATATTAGCTTTGAGAGAAAGTTTAGGCAAAGTTTTAGTGACATCCACTGGCGCAATAACGCGTGGCAGGAATGAAAGATTCTACTGCTAACCACCAAAGTTTGTGGTCCCAATGAATGGAGGTTATGGTCGCAAAAAAAAATAAGGTTTCATAAAAGCATTGTTGTGGTCACTACAACAAATGTCACGATTGGGAAGTATAACCAAGAGACCGTAACCTTTTAAGGATTCAGAAGTTGCGACCGTGCAGAATGAATGTTGCGATTTGGAGTTTTCAAGGGTTTTTTGGTGTGTGAGCCGAAATCTCTCATCGGTGATTGATTGAAGGTCTTTTTGATATCATCTTTTTTGTTTTTCATCATTGGATTCACTCGAATAAACTTAAGATCCAACTTAGTCAAATTGGAGTGTTAATAATAGAGGCCATGAAAAATAGTACCTGAGCAGTTGACCCGCCACAAAACTCATAGAGGACCTTTTGTTATTCACAAATGGTTAACATGGCCATAGGCTTTGCTGTTACGACTGCCTTCCCACCTATTGCAAACACTAAGCGAGAACGGTAAAGGACACACAAATATTGTCATTGCACAGTCAAATTCTTTGTTAGCCTTGACTTAAAATATCATGAACTGAGCTCCACCTGATTGTAGCCGAACTTAATTGGGCTATGCTGAATTGACCCATGCGAGCTTCAAAAGAAAGCACCGTTAGCACTTTTTCGATCGGAGATGTTCGACTGAAAAGCACTTTAATGCCCAAGTTGGTAGTTCTTAAAAGCTTTTTAGAATAAAGATGCCATTTACCCATGAAGGTGTGGTTATATTTGCAGGCAAAGACTTTGAGTATTGAATTGCGTACCCTTTACCTATGAAAGTGTGGTTATTATATTTATAGGGGTAATTTCTCTCAAGGCTTAGGATTCATTTTTCTTATGAGACACCACCTTCCTTTATAAAGGATTTGATACTCTTCCCCGATAGGATTAGCTTCCTCTTTTGTTGGGCCTTTTTCTGATGCGTTTGTTTTAATTGGGTCTCGCTTTCTACCTCTTTAAATTGGGCTTGTAATGGGTTTAAGCCTATTGTTTGTAAATGATAATAAAAAAGAAATATTAATTTTATTTCTTAGACTTATATACACAACTGAGGGCCTGTTTGATTGTTTAGAGAAAAATGGATGAATATAAAACATCATCGAATATAGAGGTAGATATAGAATACAACGGATATAACGTTGGATATCTATAACTTATAAATATCGCATAACTTATTTGTTTAGGAGTGTATACGAATAGATGTTGTACATAATTTTATAAAATAAACTCGTGCAACTTAATGAAGAAAAGAACCCAATTTAAGGAATACAACCCAAAAGAACTTATGAATACAGTACTTGATGAAAATAAGCCAAACTTTCAATTTTCTCATCAACAATATGAGTAAAAAGAGTTGGTTTCTTTTTTAAGCAATTTTCGAAAATGACCCATTTATACCCTGAAGGATACCCCAAAGACGTTTAGTAGAAACACACTTTTAAAAATAAATTTCAAAAATGTATCACCCATTGAAGTCTGCTTGAGCGGGATCCTGATTGCTCAAGCAGTGAGGTACCCGATAGCACATTGCCCAAAATCCAAAAAAAAAATCTAATTATTGAAAAGTCACTATTTTTTCTCGTTCTTTGAACATAGTTTTAGACTCGCAAAATTGTGAAATAAGTTATACACTTGATAATGAAATAACCTCTTTGAACCCAAAAACTCATAATCAAACTTTCAAGATCGTGGCGCTTCATTCAAAACCAAGAGATTTAACCCACAAAAGGAGTCCAACGCCCTCAAATGCATACAAATTATGAATTTATGGCCTTATGGTCTTACAACACGAGCTACCCAACCCAAAATACATTCATTCAACTATTCAAAACAAGAATTACATTTATAATTTTATTTCTCAAAAGATGCTATCAATGAATATGTAATTCTATCAAACTACTCAAAAAAGGTCTCGTGACCATACATCTTACTCTAACACTTTTTTTTTTTGCTATCACTTGAAATGTTGTTAAACAACATGAGCCGAGGCTCGTAGAAAATTGACTAACAATGAACATATGTATGACATGCGAGGATAGTTATGCGAAATGCAACATATAATTTTCTCCATAAGCTAATTTCGTTTGTCCAAACCAAATTCCCATCACATAACCAAGTTTTCATGTAAGTCCATAATTCAATATTCTAGGACCTTAGTGAATCCAACAGTTCAACATGTCACCCCACTGTTTGCCAACTTACCCAAGGTTTTTCAAATTTCATAATTCATTTATCGATTTAATTGAGTACTAACGCCGGACGGCGCCTATGGACCCAGGCGTATTAATAACCACCGGACCACGTGAGGCCGAATGAATAAATACCTATTCTATAGCCCGACACAGATCTAGAGCACACATTTTTAGTTTCTATCGAAAACATTGATGGGTCGGCCGCTCAAGAGCATGATTTTACGGGTATTAACCTGAAGTAAGGGCCTACCTTACATTGCACAAGTTTCTAGTCTTTCACTGAAGAGTTACTCGAGCCCAAACTTAGACATTCAATTCGGTCACACAGTACTTTAATTATATTATTTTTATTAACAACCAATACGAGTTCAACCGTCAACCTGGTTCCTCTCACCAAACCCTACACCATTACGATTCTAATATCAACTATCACATATTTTCTTATAATTCATATATTCAAATATAAATGTTCAAAACCCCCAAAGTTAACATTTCATATGATTCATATCCAATGATGTACTGAATTTGCACAAAAAATCCTAATCCAACATTCTATAGTTATGGGGATGGTTGCCGTATAGGTTTTGGCTTTTGGATGGTGGAAGGTGATTGTGGTTGATGGTTTGTAGGTGGTGGGTTTGGGGCTGGTTTCTTGGGTCTTGGCTGTGGGGTTGCTTCGAAGCCCTTTTCTTTGGTTTTATTGGCTTGGGATGTTGTTAGGTTGGAATCTCAAGCTCCTGCCTCTAGTGTTGGCTGCCTTCGAAGCCCTTTTCCCTTGGTGCTTCTAGTTTGGGCATTGGTGTTGCTGGTTTTGGGTGGTCTCTTGCATGTAGCTAGTCCTTTGGGTCTGTGTTTTTGTTTTTTATTTTTATGTGCCCCCTTCCTTGGGTTGACTTCTTGTCAATTGTATTTTGTTTGGGTTTTGTCTTTGCTTCCCTGAAGTGTAAGTTTGAAGATATTCTTGTTTGGGTAGTGGCAATAAAATTTTATTTATCGATAAAAAAATGTGTACACCACAAATTATAATATTTTAAAGTTTGAATTACAAAATAAAAATGAAATAATGTGAGCACCCAACTAGTAATTTATGATCATCTCTTAATTTAGAGTTACCTATAACTCAATTTTCATTGTGGTATTTATTTGACCTCTCTTTATAATGGACCTGGTGTTTTTAAACACAATACATAGCTGTTCTTTTAAATAGTCTTAGATTCTTTATATTTTTTATGATCAAGACTATTTATTATGTAGCATTTTGTAAGTAGATCATTCATGCAAAATATTAAATTAATAAGATATCGATAGTTTGGTGAATAGATCACATTTGTTAAAAAAAAAAAATGGTAGGCATAATTTTATAAAAAAATAATGTTAAACAAATATAATTAGATCATATAGTTACAAAAATTCAATTAACCTAATTTTTTATGTGAGTAATCAAATTATTAAATACTATAAATAAACGATTTCAATTATGAAAATATGTTGAAAAACAAAACTCTCTGTTTGACAGCAGTTCCTTTCGTAATATTTTTATATCAACTGCTGCTCTTAAGTATCAATTCGTTTGTTTGATCTGATCATTGCTTTTAGAAAAATCAACATTTACGTTCATTGAAATAATTGTTAACCACAATTTAAAATAACAAAACAGAAGAAATCTACAAAAATGAAATATAAACATGCAAACAAATATAATGTAATGACTCAAGTAAACTACTGACCCAAGAATTTGAATAAAGAACCTAATAATGTGGCTCAAAATGCTTAAACCCAAAGTTATTAGTAGTAGCCCAAAAGGTTCTTTATATACCAGACTTAATTTATATCTCTTACCGTTGTGGAATGAGGTATCACATATAATGTAAGTGAATTGATGCAGACTTGCTCGGCCTTTCGTTCACGAAAACCTATGACCACCAAAAATCCCAACAATGATAGTAGAAGTGCAACATGATAGTGGTAGATTGGCTTCAGAATACCCATATTTGATCGAAAATGGCCCAACAAGCAATACTCTTCGTTATGCCAAGATTGATGATGGATTTCGGCAAAATTTCCTCATTTACGCTTTGAAAATGTCAAATTTGTCATTTTATGAAAGATTTGACCTATCAATTCAGAGAGCTTTTCAAATCCGTTTAAGTCTAGGTTTTTTTCCTGTAGTCTTATATTTTATTCTAGTTTTGAAATTTGAGGCAAACTCAAATCTTTCCATTTTTAGTAATTTTTTTATTTTCTTTTATTTTACCTTGATAGGCAATTGTTGCTTTTTCTTTACTTATTTCCCAATACGGGTAGATTGTGTTTTCTGTAAATTTTTTATGTATGCCTTAGGAGAAATCAATATATTGATTAATAAGAATTTTCAAAGAATTTCCTGTTATTTGTATTTATTGTTGGAGAAAGTATTTCTAATTCAAACAGACTCGTGAATTTTAGTGCCAGTGTCCTTCTAACTGAGACGCTTCCCTGCATCATGAATGTATACATTTAAAAAATAAAATAAAATAAACTTGAAACTGTAGATTTGTATATTTTTACTCTAATAAAATTATTGCAGACTATAAGAGAGAAAAAGAGAAGAACAGTTAAAGCAAGATAGAGATGAAGATTTTACGAGGTTGAATGGAGGAAAATCCCAAGGTTTACATGATGGAAAAGACTTTTATTTCATAAAATTTCACAGCTCCAATTCTCTAACTAATCTAAGCCATTAGATCAACTAAAAATGTTGACTAAGATAATTGTTCTATCATACCCTTCTCATTTGGATGAGGTGTTTGGCAAAGTTACAATTAGTAGATTTTAGTTTATTGTTATTAATTTTTGTTATAAGTTATAAATTTTTTTAAACACCAACAATTTCTACTATAATTTATAACTAATTTTTCTCTATTTCAGCTATAAGTCAATTTTTACAAAACACTCATAATTTCTACTACAAATTATAATCCATAAGTTAGCAATGCCAAATACCACCATAATAGACTTTATGTATTTTTATTCATATATTATTCAAAAATATATTTATCCCAAATTGTACTTGACGTATATGAGTATGCAATGAAAGTTAATCAATTCTAGTTCTAGTTTTCTTCTTTACATTTTCAGCTTCATCACAATGGTCATTCCACACGCCAAAATAAATAAATAAATAAAGAGCAAAGAAAATATATACAGTAATAAACAATAGTAGACTTGGATGATACCAAGTTTCTTGAAGTGTCTTTTTTCACATTAATCTTCCTTGTCAAAATATAATATTTGGGCACAAATATGTTGAATTATGAGAAGTTTGGGTGTAATGTGTTAAGCAAATGTCAATAACCATGACCCATGACTATCAAATTATTAAATTCTATAAATAAACTATTTCGATTATAAAAATATATTCAGAAACAAAACATTCAAGAGAACACAAGATATGTTGTGTTTCACCCCAGTTCCTTTTATAATATTTTTATTTCAATTGCTGCTGTTAGGTATCAATTCGGTCGTTTGATTCAGTTATTGCTTTCGAAAAAACTAGCATTTTTGTTGTCAATTCGATCGTTTGTTTCAGTCTTTGCTTTCAAAAAATCTAGCATTTTCGTTCATTAAAATAGTTGTTAACCACAATTTAAAATAACAAAACTGATGAAATTTGCAAAAAATGAAATATGAACATGCAAACAAATATCACGTAACGATCTAAGTGAATCACTGACCCAATAACTAAAATAAAGAATATAATAATATAGTCTAAAATACTTAGAATTAAGTTATTAATAATAACCTACAAAGTTCATTAAATACAAGACTTAATTTCTCCATCCTACAGGATAGAGTATCACGCAGAGTATAGCTTCGCTCGAGTCTTCATTGGATTAAAGAGGTAAATTTTTGTTTTTTTTTATCTAATACGGTCCCATCTCGATGATCTGAGCCGTTTATTTTATTGTTCTAAGCGTATATATTATTATTATAAAAAATCATGTTAATCGAATATCGGTAACTATCTTAATAAATTACATATTTGTTGATAAAATAAATAATAAAATAAAAATTATAATTTATTTTTATTAACACAAACGTGATTCGTTAAGTCAATTATCGATATTCGATCAACTTTATTTTTTACAATAATAATATATACGTTTAGAACAATAAAATAAACGGCTCAGATCATCAAATAGAGTCCATTTTGGATCCCAAAAAATAAAACTGAACCTCTCTAGTTTCATTAGACTGGAGAGAAACTACTATATCACATATAATGTAGGTAAATATATACATTTTTTTAAAAATAAACTTGAAAGTGTAGATTTGTTTATTTTCACTCTAATAAATAATTGCAGACTAGAGAGAGAAAAGTATAAGGGAGAGAATGAGAAGCTCGGTTATAGCAAGATAGAGATGAAGATTTTTCGAGGAAGAATGTAGGAAAAGTTGAAGGGAAAAGACTTAATTTTATAAATTTTCACAGAAAAGATGTTATCCAATATTCTCTAATGTAATCTGAGCCATTAGATCAACTAAAAATATATCAACCGTGAAAATGTTGACTAAGATAATTGTCCTATCATACCCTTCTCATTTGTATAATAGACTTTACATATTTTTATTCATATATTATTCAAAAATATATTTATCCCAAATTGTACTTGATGTATATGAGTATGCAATGAAAGATAATCAATTCTAGACTTTCTAGTTCAAGTTTTCTTCTTTACATTTTCAGCATCATCATAATGGTTTTTCAAGACACTAAAATAAATAAATAAATAAAGAACAAAGAAAACATACAGTAATAAAAAATAATAGATTTGGATGATACCAAGTTTCTTGACGTGTTTTTTCACTTTCTTCCTTGTCGAAACATGGAAAATATGTAGAAGTTTGGGTGTAAATGTAATGTGTTAAGCAAATGTCAATAACCATGACCCATGACTAATAAAAAATGTACCTTAAAAGATTATATGTAAGAGAGAGAGAAAAAGAGGGAGATCTAGATGTAAATATGCAGGTTTCTTGACTTATATATATATATATATATATATATATATATATATATATATATATATCTGTATATATAAACACACACACAAA